>JACEFZ010022275.1:35000-82500 GCA_014155875.1 Cepaea nemoralis | reverse complement strand
GTGTTGTCCTTCCCTTGCATGATCATAAAGGTTTCTCATATAATCTGACCATGTATGCAACATCTCATGATTTTCTATTATGATTTTTCCATCTTTTGTTTTCAGGCAGCCCGTTGATGTGAGTGATCTTTTATTAGTGAGCTCCTGAATTCTTTTGTGCATTAATGTGGTATTTTTTACTGCTGTGTTATTTTTCAATAATCTATGCAATTTAAAAAAAAAAAAAAAAAAAAAATTCATGCTTCTTTTCCTTTACAAAATATTCTGACTTTCCTGTTAATCTCTTTATATTTGTCAGGATTATTTTTGTTGTGTCTTCTTGTTTCCATTAGTCTTAACATTTCTTCTGTCATCTATTTCTTATGTCCTACTTTCCTTTATTTTAGAATAGTTGTTTCTGCAGCCAAATTGATTGAATTCTTCAACATTTCCCATTTATCATCCACATCTTTAAATAAGATCTCTATGTCAGACAATATATCAAATCTGTTCTTTACTTCTATGTTACAGTTGTCTTGAATTTCCCTGTCATTTTTTTAAATACACACAGATCATATTTAGTGTTTCCTGGTGGATAATTGACATTCTTTTACTTAACCTTCAATGTGCCTATTATCAATCTGTGATCACTGTAACAGCCTGCATTTGGAACTGTTTTTGCGACTATTAACTAATTTGGAAACCTTCTGTTAATCAGGATGTAATCGATCTGGTTTCTAATTCTGCTGTCAGGACTTCTCCATGTCCATAATCTGCTGTTATGTTGCTTAAACCAGGTGTTTCCGACAATCAGTGCATGTTCTTTTGCTCATTCTACAAGCCTGTATCCTCTCTCGTTTCGTTCTCCAAAACCATGTTTACCTACTGTGCATCCATCACTTTAATTTCATTCTTTTGCAATGAAGTCACCCATTATGATGTTTATTTCTGAATTTTTACATTTCTTCACAGCATTGTCCATGTCATTATAAAATTCACCTGCACTACTTTTACAGCTTTCTCCCGTTGAGGCATATATTTAAATTACGTTTATATTAAAAGGTCTGCCGATTCATTTTACCAATCGAACCCTGCCTGACACTACCCAATAGCCTTTTATAGATTTTGATGTTTTCATATCCAAGATAATTGCTACACCTCTTTGCCTTACCTCTCCTCCAGTATATATCTCATCTCATCATGTTCCTCTTGTACCTTGCGGTGTCGAGGTGAAGTATAAACTTCGAGAGAGTGCCCGATTATGGGCTTCATATATCGATATTCCCATGGAATCTGCTATTCCCTCCGTCCAACGTTTACGTGGTCGGCCTCTTCCTCTGTTTCCATCTGGTCTGTACATCATTGCTTGTTGTGGTATGCTGTTGACTGGTAACCTACTCGCATGGCCAAACCATTTGGCTTGCTGCTTTCTAATAAAATCTGGTGCTGCTTTAACCCCCACTTTAATCCTGATTTTTTTCATTTCTGATCTTATCTCTTCTTGATACGCTGAGTATTCTTCGCAGGAACCTCATTTCTGTTGTTGTGATTTTTCTTTTCTCTTTTTCTGTCATTGTCCAGGTTTGGCATTGGTAGCATAGAGTTGGTAGGAAGATTGTGTTGTAAAGTGCTTTCTTAGTAGTTATTGTTACATGTTTGTTTTTTAGTATTGGTGCCATTTGTCCAATGAGTTGGTTTGTCTTATTGCACCTATTTTCGATCTCGTATTCTGATCTTCCATTTGATGATATTATACTTCCTAGGTACTTGAAACTCTTTACTTGTTTCAAGGGATGTTCGTTTAGGTGAATTGTTGTTGTTTGTTCTTCTTTAGTTATAGTCATTACCTCTGTTTTGCTTGTGCTAATTTTCATGTTATGTTCCCTACACATTTCGTTTAGACTATTTATGTGGTCTTGTAATTCAGCTTCTGATTTTGCTATTAGTGCTTGGTCGTCCACAATCAGGAGTTCTCTAATGGTTAGATTTGCAGATGGTTCTTCTTCTGTGTTCTCGTCATGCGGTATTCCTTCTGTCTCTGCTTGGCTTGTTTCTTTACATATGTTGTCTCTATATGTTATGAACAAGAGAGGGGACAGGACACAACCTTGTCGTACTCCAGATTTTATGGTGAAGGGTTCTGAGTGTCCTCCAGTTGCTCTCACTATGCATTCACTGTTGTTGTATAAACTTCTAGATAGGTTTGTTAGATGTGTACTCACTCCATATTGTTTAAGGATTTCCCACAGGTTGTTTCTATCTACTCTATCGAATGCCTTTTTCTTGGTCAATAAAGGCTAAGTAGAGTGTTTCATTGAATTCGATTGATTTTTCTATAAATTGTCAAAGAGCAAAAATGGCATCTGTGCATCCTTTGTTTTTCCTAAATCTAAGTTGTATCGCTTAGCTGGGGTTCTAAAATAGTTCATAATCTTTTTTCAAGAATTTTGCAAAATATTTATGACTTAACAGTGAAATGACTCTGTATTGTGTGCAGTCTCTTTTTCTGCCTTTGTTTTTCGAAATTGGGATAATTATGGCGTTTCCCAAGTCTCGTGGTGTCTGTTATTCTACCCAAATATGGTTGAATAGTCTGTGTCGCCAAGCTGTTCCTAGTTTATATATATATATATATATATATATATATATATATATATATATATATATATATATATATATATATATATATATATATATATATATATATATATATAAACTAGGAACAGCTTGGCGACATAGACTATTCAACCATGTTTGGGTAGAATAACAGACACCACGAGACTTGGGAAACGCCATAATTATCCCAATTTGGAAAAACAAAGGCAGAAAAAGAGACTGCACACAATACAGAGTCATTTCACTGTTAAGTCATACTGGGAAAATATTTTGCAAAATTCTTGAAAAAAGATTATGAACTATTTTAGAACCCCAGCTAAGCGATACAACTTAGATTTAGGTGTCGACCCGGCCATATCAAAATGGGTACCAGTCAGTTTTCAGATTTTCTAGCAATTTCACAGGAAGGAAAGGTGACGAGCAAAGGAAATGGCCACCCCAATCATAATTCGGTGCCTTATATGTGAAGGCCTGATCCTGACGGTATTATCTGCTATGGGGCTACATTCACCACCCTCAGCATCATCATCCAGTGCCACACCTGTAATGAAGTTATAGCGGTTATTATTTCAACTGCCCCACCCTTTGGGTTGAGAGGTTGAGAGGTCGGTGTTTGGGAGCTCATATTTCCAAGCTTGGGAACCGCTGTAGGGCAGTGGCTAGCAGATTTGCCTGCCGGTGCGGTGGAGACGTGTTTAAATCCACATCGATATGGAGTTTTCTATTTAGTTTTTAAGTAATTCTCTAGGGTTCACAGTTGTCTCAGGTTATCATATTCATCATGTTCACCAGAGTCGTGGATCAGCTCTGTGTTTGTTGTTCTGACCATGCCATGTGGCCAAGCCATCCAAATATTTTCTTCTCTGCCTTCCGCTGTCCCAGGTTTTAGACATTTCATTGATATTCCTTAAGGTTTGCAGTTGTCTGAGGTTTTAGACATTTCATTGATATTCCTTACGGTTCACAGTTGCCTGAAGTTGTAGACATTTCATTGACATTCCTTAAGGCTCACTGATTTTAGACACTTCATTGTAATTTCTTAAGGTTCACTGTTGTCTGAGATTTAAGACATTTATTGATATTCCTTAGGATGCATTGTTGTCCAGGGCGTTAGACATTTCATACTACATTCGTTAAGGTTGACAGTTGTCTGAGATTTCAGACATTTCATTGATATCCCTTAGGGTTCACAGCTGTCTGAGGTTTTAGACATTTCATTGATATTCCTTAGGGTTCACTGTTGTCTGAGGTTTTAGACACTTCATTGAAATTCCTTAGGGTTCACTGTTGTCTGAGGTTTGAGACATGTTATTGATATTTCTAGGGTGTACCCTTGTCCAGGGTGTTAGACATTTCATCTTACATTCGTTAAAGTTCACAGTTGTCTGAGGTTTCAGACATTTCATTGATATTCCGTAGGTTTCACAGTTGTCTGAGGTTTTAGACATTTCATTAATTTTCCTGAGGTTTTAGACATTTCATTAATCTTTCGTATGGTTTACAGTTGTCCCAGGTTTGAGACAGTTCATTAATTTTCCTGAGGATTTACAATTGTCCCAGGTTTGAGACAGTTCGTTAATTTCCTGAGGGTTTACGATTGCCTCAGGTTTTAGACATTTCATTAATTTTCTTGAGGGTTTGCCATTGTCCCAGGTTGTAGACAGTTTATTGTTAACAGACCGCAAGCCCCAATCAGAGGCATGGAAAGCATGTCCTTTGCCAGACGTTGCGCTCAACCCCAGGGTGATGTTTCTAATCAATCAATCAATGTTAAGGTTCTACTGGAAGGCTGAGCATGTGCTACCAGACGCCCTCAAGAATGTTATCGCTTAACGCCCTGTTAAACCACGTGACACATGATAACAAGTAGGGGAGTGTTATACAATAGTTTGTCATTGCGTTCTGAACGAGAAGTGAACATAAATCCAACTGACCGGCCGTGGTATGAACCCACTACTTGTCGTCAGCGCACAGGAATTTTAGCACAGGCTCGTTAAGCCCTGTCGGGTTAAGTTAGTTGCACTCCCTTTACAGGACGTCAGTCAACCCCAGCATGTTTCGGCTGTTTGTGATTACGTTCAGTAGTCTGCCATTGCTTTCTGAACGACCCGCACTCATACCATTTAACCGGGGAGGGGGGGGGGGTTAAGTTAGTTGCATATCCTTTACAGTACATCGCAGTAAACCCCAGCATGTTTTGACTGTTTGTGATTACGTTCAATGCAGTCCAATTCCTTTCTGAACGACTGACACACATACCGTTGAATGAAAACCATCGCAAGGTTGTCAGCTTCCAAGTCTCCCGCAGCTGTGTCTCGAACGCGGATTACGAATTACGTTCGTAAGCCCTTTGCCACCGCGGCGGCCCAGAGGGGTAGACCGAGAAATAAAAGTCAGCCGCTGTTTTATCTCATAAGTCAAACACCCGGGCCAATCTGCTCCTTGTACATTTGCAGTCTACAAATCAATCTCCCGAATCCGAGATCTCCATTTGTTTACTCACAAAGCAGAATTAACCGAGCCTGTGTCTAAACTCTCCCTTCCCCAGAAAATCCAACGTGTACGCTTTCTTTTCATGGATTCGCATCTATAAATCTAACATCAAAGTCTCAGGACACATCAAGTTTTTCAACAAGTTTTTTCGGGTACGCAAAGTTGTGCTCACCTTGGATCGCGCATGGGGCAAACATTCCGGGTGTTCCTGCACAAACACGGTCCGGGCTGGCCAACTTCTAATAAATCTTCGGGGTAAGTGAGGGATGGCGTGTCTACCTGACGCGTCACGTGAGGCGGATTTGTGGGCGGTGTGGGTGAGCTTCGCGCCACAGATTTCAACAGGTAATTAATAATTCATTTGCGTTTGCGCGATAGAGTGGTCGGGTGTGTCCCGGGTGGACCGAGCTTGGGTCTTATCAAAGCAGGGTGTGTGTGTATGTTCATACCTCTCTCTCTACATTTCTCTCTCTCTCTCTACATCTCTCTCTCTCTCTCTTTCTCTCTACATCTCTCTCTCTCTGTCTCTCTCTGTATACATTTCTCTCCTTCTGTATGCATTTCTCTCTCTCTCTCTCTCTCTCTCTCTCTCTCTCTCTCTCTCTCTCTCTCTCTCTGTATACATCTCTCTCTCTGTCTCTCTCTGTATACATCTCTCTCTCTCTGTATACATCTCTCTCTCTCTCTGTATACATCTCTCTCTGTCTCTCTCTGTATACATCTCTCTCTGTCTCTCTCTCTGTATACATCTCTCTCTGTCTCTCTCTGTATACATCTCTCTCTCTCTCTGTATACATCTCTCTCTCTCTCTCTGTCTCTCTCTGTATACATTTCTCTCCTTCTGTATGCATTTCTCTCTCTCTCTCTCTCTCTCTCTCTCTCTCTCTCTGTCTGTATACATCTCTCTCTCTCTCTGTATACATCTCTCTCTCTCTCTCTCTCTCTCTCTCTCTCTTGTGAGCGGTGTTTGTAGACTTTAAAAAAGCTTTTGATATGGTAGATCACGATATTTTAATTAGAAAACTAAAGCAAATGAAGACAAGCACCAACATGGTGAACATAATTACGTCATTTCTATCCGACAGGCAACAAGTCGTGTCCTTCAACAACTGTCTATCAAGACCCACACAGCTTAATATTGGTGTGCCTCAGGGCTCAATACTAGGTCCGCTGCTTTTTGCCGTTTATATTAATGATCTTCCTTTATATATCAATACAACTTGTGATCTATTTGCAGACGACTGTACCATATATACTAGTCAAGAAAACCGTAGTGAATTAGAGAATTCTTTACAAAAGGAACTTAATAATCTTACTAGATGGAGCAATGAAAACCGCATGCAAATTAACATCGGCAAAACCAAATCCATGCTAATAACGACCAGACAAAAACTACAAACACTAGCCATAACTGGATCACCGCTCGAACTCCGCATGGGCACGTTACCTATAGTTAATGTGACTGAACATAAAACACTAGGGCTTTTAATAGACAGCCGTTTGAACTGGAGCTCTCATGTTCACGCTCTTACCAAGAAAATAGCACAACAAGTTTACCAACTTGCTAAAATTCAGCACTTCCTGGACGAAAGCACACGTAAAATATTCTATACATGCTATATCCAATCACATCTCGATTACTGTTCCACAGTTTGGGATGGTTGCCCTAAATCTAATTTAAAACGACTATGTTCTCTACAAAACCGCGCTATTCGTCTGGTTTCTGGCATAAAGCACGTTGAAGGTAATAATTTGTACAGTCATCTAAGACTTCTACCACTAAAAAAGCGCTTCCTTTTCAACAAAGCCAAATTAGTGAATAAAATTATATCTCAAAATACCCCAGAGTATCTTCTGCCGCTGATTCAATCTAATGCAATGAACAGCAAGCGCCTAAATTTGTTACATGTCTCAAAGCCTAGATTGGACCTATACAAAACATGTTTTGCCTATTCTGGTGCTCACTTATGGAATCATCTGCCTCCAGATCTGAAAACTCCAATGAGTCCCTACACATTTAACCGAAAACTCTTTCAATACTTAATCCATACCGACTATATGCCACCATAATTCATTTACTGGTATAATTGTTCAGTATAATTGTCCATTATAATTGTTCACTATATATGTGTGTGCGTGTGAGAGCGAGAGAGAGAGAGAGAGAGAGAGAGAGAGAGAGAGAGAGAGAGAGAGAGAGAGAGAGAGGGTGTCAGAAAGAGGGAGAGAGTGAATGCGTGTGTGCATGCGTGTGTGTGGAGAGAGTGATTGAGCGAGAAATGGTGGGGGAATGTGTCAGTGCATGCATTCGTACGTGTATGTGTGAGAGTGAGTGAGGGAGTGTGTGCGTGCGTGCATGCGTTCATGTGTACGTGTATGTGTGAGAGAGTGTGATTGAGAGAGTGAGTGAGTGTGTGTGTGTGTGTGTGTGTTAGAGAGTGAGACAGTGGGAGAGTTGATGTGTTAGTGTGTGTGTGAGCGCGCGCATGCGTGTGAGTGTGTGTATATGAAAGAATACAGAGAGAGAGAGAGAGAGAGAGAGAGAGAGAGAGAGAGAGAGAGAGAGAGAGAGAGCTGAGCAGATGCATGTCATGTAACACGCATGGTATGTAACACGCGAATCCATATGTTTGTGTATTCTCATCTGTCATATTATCAGTTAAATACCATTTGATTTTATCATGCATAATATAAACTCATGTTCATTACTGTAGTTTGAGTGAGAGAGTCAGTGAGTGTGAATGAGAGACAGAACGAGTGAGCGTGAGAGTGAAAGAATGAGCGGGAGAGTGAATGTGTGTGTGTGTGTGTGTGTGAGAGAGAGAGAGAGAGAGAGAGAGAGAGAGAGAAAGAGACAGAGAGAGAGAGAGAGAGAGAGAGAGAGAGAGAGAGAGAGAGAGAGAGAGAGAGAGCATCACTATTTTAACGTCACATACATTTTATGTACACATTTTTCTCCATGTTTAACATTTTTATGAGACTGCTCATGACAAGTGTCAGTGTATGTGTGTGAGTAAAGTGTGGGAGTTTTTTCATACTAGTTTCAATACTAACGTGAGACATTTTGTATGTGTCTAGATGTGAGGAAGTGTGACTGTATGTGGAGGATGTGCGTGAGTGTGGGGATAAGTGTGGGTGGGGGTGTGTGGGTGGGGGTATGCGTTTGGATGGGTTGGGGTGTGTGGGTTTTGGTGGGTAGTGGTATTTGTGGGTGTTGGTGGGATGTGTGGATGGATGAGTGGGGGTGAAAGTAGGGGTGTTGGAATGGGTGTGGGGGATGTGTGTATGGGTGGAGGATATGTGTATGGGACGGATGCGGGGGATGTGTGTTTATGTGGGTGGAGATGTGTGGATGGTTTGAGGAAGTATGTGTGGGAGGCGGGGTTGTGTGGATAGGGGATTGTGTTGGGTGGATTGGGGATGCAAGGGCGGGTTGGGAGAAGTGTATGGTGTGTGGGTTTGAGATATGTGTGCGGTGTGTTGGTGGGGGATGTGTGAATGATGTGTGGGTGGAGGGTATGCTTGTGGTGGTATGGGTGGAGGATAGTGTGTGGTGTGGGGGATGTGTGTGATGGGTGCGGGGAATGTGCGTATGGGTGGGGTATATGTGTGGGTGAGTAGGGGATTGTGGTGGTTGGGGGAAGTATGCGGGGTGTGTGGGTGGGAGATGTGTGTGTGTGGATGGGGAATGTGTGGGTGGGGGTGTGTGAGTGGCTTAGGGATGTGTAGGTGGGTAAGGGAGTTGTATGTGTCGGGGTGGGATGTGTGAGTGGGTGGAGGATGTGTGTGGGTAGGGGTATTGTGATCGAGAGATGTTTGGTTGGGGGTGGGTGGGTGGGGGTGTGTAAGTGCGTAGTGGAGGATGTATGCGTGAGTGAGTGTGTTTGGTGGACGGGTAGGGAATGCGTGTGTGGGTGGGGAGAGGTGTGTGGTGTGTTGGTTGGGGATATTGTTTGAGTGAGGTATGTGTGTGTGGGTGGGGGATTTTTGTGGTGTGTGAGTGGGGGTATGTGGGGTGGATGGGTAAGGGTATCTGTGTGGGTGTGGGTGGGAATATTGTGTGGTATCTGGGTGGGGGATATGTGTGTGGTGTGTAAGTGGGGATGTGCTGGTGAGGGATATGTGTGTGTGTGGTGCGTGGGTTGGGAATAGTGCGTGGTAGGGGGTGTATGTGATGTGCGGGTGGGGGATTGCGTGGTGGGGGTTTAGGTTAAGGCGTGGGTGGGTGGAAGTTGTATGTGTGGGTGGTGGGGTGTGTGTGTGTGGATTGGGGATGTATGGGTGGTTAGGGAGGTGTGTGTGGGTGGGGGGGGGGGTAGGGACATGTCAGTTGGTGGGGATGTGTGTGTATGGTTTGGGGATGTGTGAGTGAATGTGCGATGTGTGGGTTGGTGGGGGATTGTGTGCATGGGTGGGGAATATGTTGTCGATGGAGATGTGGCTAAGGGATGGGTGGTTTGAGGTGTGGGTGGGGAGAGGATGTGTAGGTTAAGATGTGGATGGGCGTGGGATGTGTGGGTTGGTGGGGGAATGTTTGTGGGTGGCGAGTGTGTTTTGGTTGGGGGATCAGGTGAGGGCAGTGTGTGTGGGTGGGAGATGTGCGGCAGGGGGATGGGTCGGTTGGTGGTGTATGTATGTGTCCTTGGTGTGCGTGTGTGTGGGTAGGTGGGGGTGTTTATGTGTCCCTTGGTGCGCGTGTGTGAGGTGGGAGATGGGCTTCATAACATGGTAATTAGCCTTGTTTATGTTTACAACATTAATTTCACAATGTTTATTTTTCTTCCTATGTAAATGTATAATGCTCTTGATGAACGAAAGACGAGTGATTGAAAGGGCCGAATGTAAGACGGGCCTGCGAGCCCAATTTGTGACCCTAATAAAGTTGATTTGATTTTATCTCTCTCTCTGTATATAGTTTTCTCTCTCTCTCTCCATCTGTATACACTTTTCTCTCTTTCTGTGTATACCTTTCTCTCTCTATCTGTATAAATTTTCTCTCTCTCTGTATACATTTCTCTCGCTTTCTCTGTATACATTTCGCTCCTCTCTCTCTCTCTCTCCCTCTCTCTTTCTCTCTCTCTCTCTCTCTCTCCTGTCAATGTGTCCCGGTTTTGCTGTCCATGTTCAGTGTGCCCTGTTAAAACATAATAGAACACGTCCCGAAGCAAAAACTGCTATAGGTAATTGATGTGACAGGACCATCACTTTGTGTAGGCCTGAATACACGGAGACACGGGGGTAAGCGTGGCCGAATGGATCAGAACGCTAGTTCTTGAACACCCGGTGTACTAATGCCGAGGTACCAGGTTCAACCCCTATACAGTTCGCTTGGACTAAAATGTTGACATTTCTGTCTTGACTTCCGGATGTAAATTACAAGTACTTCAGTCGGAGCGGGTTCACCTGGTGGCGATGGACACAAGTAATAGGGAAATCTAATCCACACGCACAAATCAGACCCTTGCACTAGACGTGGCAGCAACTGTATGGACTAAGTATGGACTACGCTGGAATTCAAACCGAACGGGAAAAAAACCGGATAAAATAAGTGGGTGGCAGTATTTCTCTCACTTAGTGAGATGACGACCGCAGGCGTCTAGCCCTCATCCACCGTGTACTTGACATTATCAGCGCAGCTCTCAGTCAGCTACTTAAACGCGTCCGCTAGTGTTTAATATTACTTTATTCTAATCAGTTTTCTTTCTGTCATACGCAGGTATATTTTATTTATGGATTTATTTTAGACCCTTATGTTTTCTTTGTAGTGCCCTATGTCTGTTTCAAAAATTGTTTAGTTTTTCTTAATTTATCTCTTTTTCTCTTTCTCATCATTTCATTTAAATCTCTCTCTGCTCTCTCTCTCTCTCTCTCTCTCTCTCTCTCTCTCTCTCTCTCTCTCTCGCTTTCTCTCTTTCTCGTGTGTGTATGTGTGTACGTGTGTGTATGCGTGTGTGTACGTGTGTGTATGTGTGTGTGCATTTGCGTGCGTGCGTGCGTGCGTGTATGTTAGTGTGTGTGTGAGTGCGGGTGTCAGTGCGTCTGTCTATGTAAGTGTGAATGTGTGTGCATGTATGTTTAGTCTGCGTGAGAGGCAGACCAAGAAAAATGATGCTGGATGGATTGAGACGGTGGCATGGAGGAATAACAACGGTAGAGTTGATCCAGAACACCAAAGACCGCGATCTGTGGGGAGTCATGAACGCCTACGCCAGTTGGCATGGCACTTGATGATGATGATGACGACGAGTGTGTGTGTCAGTGTGTCTGTATGCTTGTGTGTGTGTGTGTGTGTGTGTGTGTGTGTGTGTGTGTGTGTGTGTGGAGAATTGAAATAAACACCTAGATATGTGAACAATTGAGAGACACTAAACATAAACTTAACGCACATACCTTACAATTCCACTACGGCAAAAGTAAATCACGGGGGAATAAAAAGGGGAGGGGGGATACAAAAAAAGACAAAAAGTAATAACGAATCCTCGTTTCGATTGTACTAGTCTTCCCCAGAATTAACCCAAACAGGTTTAAAGAAAAACATGAAATTAGACAATTAAATAATAATAAAACACAAACAGAAAAAGACTTTTCTCTTATCTATTCGAAGGTTGGAGTGTGAGTGTTTGTATGTATGTGAATGTGCGTGTGCGAATTTGTACAATACGTATGTGAGTGCATGTGTGGAGTGCATGCGTGTGAGTGTGTGCGTGTGTGTCCGCCCCTTGTGCACTCGTTGTTCTCTTCTCTCTCTCCTCCTCCTCTCCCATTGTCACCGCCTATATGCTGTGCAATTATTTACTTCGCATTGTGCACACCTCGCTGGCCACAAGCACTCCCAACCCGTGCATTCTTATTGTAAAGCCACCCATTTACCTCCTTGGGGCGCTCCTCATTAACCAGAGACGGATCCGTGCCCAGAAGCCAGCTCTTCGCTCAAATCCATTTAGACAGTTTTTCAACGTCCGGTTCCGCTAAGGGAATTAATCACGGAAGGCACCTGTCAACGGGCAATTTACCTCCCTTGGTGTGTTTGTGAGGGTTTTGTTATCGTTCACATCATCAGTGCCATTATTTTTCTCGCCAGTGTTTGTTAGTATATGAAAGATTAATGGCGGGGAGAGGAAGGCTGATAAACAGGAGAGAAGTTTATACATAGAGAGAGAAAGAGAGAGAGAGAGAGAGAGAGAGAGAGAGAGAGAGAGAGAGAGAGAGAGAGAGAGAGAGAGAGATGGAAACATATACATATTGAGAGATATAGAGAGATACAGAGAAATGGATACATAAAAAGATGGAAATATGGAGTGATAAACAGATGGAGAGATAGAGAGAGAGATAAAGAGCGATATATATATACAGATAAAGGTAGATAGATAGAGAGAGAGAGAGAGAGAGAGAGAGAGAGAGAGAGAGAGATGGAGACACATATATATTGAGAGATATAGAGAGATACAGAGAAATGGAGACATAAAGAGATGAATATATGGAGTGATAAACAGATGGAGAGATAGAGAGAGATAAAGAGCGATATATATATATATATAAAGGTAGGTAGATAGATAGATAGATAGAGAGGGAGAGAGAGAGAGAGAGAGAGAGAGAGAGGAGAGAGAGAGAGAGAGAGAGAGAGAGAGAGTTGGGATTAGCTTAGTTTCATCAGTCTAATTACATCCATAAATGGACTGATTTAACCGTGAAGCTACAGGAGCATTAAATTAGATTAGTTCCATCTTTAAAGTTACGTCAATAAGTTAATTTGACCAAGGAACTACACAATCATACGGTTAGATTAGTTCCATTTCTGAAATTAGGTAAATAAATAGGTTGATTTAACCAAGGAACTACAAGAACTTACGGTAAGATTAGTTCCATATATAACGTATTGCCCATAAATAGGCTGATTTAACCAAGGAACTACCACCTCTCTCTCTCTCTCTCTCTCTCTCTCTCTCTCTCTCTCTCTCTCTCTCTCTCTCTCTCTCTCTCCCAATGTCAAACCTGGACAATGACAGAACAAGAGAAGAGACAAATTTCACCAACAGAAATGAGATTCCCTAGAATCAAGACTAAAGTGTGGGTTCTAGAAGCGCTAGATTTCGTTAGAAAACAGCAAGTTAAATGGTTTGGCCATATAACTAGGTTACCAATTTACAGTTGTATCAAGAAGAGAGAAAATCAGAAATGTAGAAATCGGGACTAAAGTGTGTGTATGTGTGTGTGTGTGTGCGCGCGCGCGGCGCGCGTGTGTGTGTGAGGGGAAGGGGGTGTTATAGCAGCGCTAAATGTTATCACAGGACAGCACGTTAAAGGGTTTGGCCATGCAACTAGATTACCAACTAACAGTATACCACAACAAGCAATGAGGTAAAATCAAATGAAGGGAGAAAAAGCGCCCGGCCACGTAAACAATGGGCAGAGGGAATCTCGATAGATGAAAGTCATAAAAGGGTTCTCTCCCGCTGTTTATACTTCACCTCGACACCGCAAGGTACAAGAGGAACATGATGAGATGAGATCAAACCAACTAGCAGTATACCACAACACGCTGTGATGAACAGACCAAATGGAACCAGAAAAAAATTCTGATCGTGTAAACGATGGACAGAGGGATTTAATAGAGTGCAAGGGAGTCAAAATATGTGCAGCCCATAAACGGTCACTCTTCCGCTGTATGCCTCACCTCGACACCACAATTTGCAAGAGGAACGTGGTGCACAATCTTTATTATCTTTATATTCAAAGGGTTAAGAATTGGGCACGCAGGCCCGTCTGGTGAGATGAGATGAGACTAGAACAACATAAGTCTATGTTACATCTATTCCGAAAGTTTCCCCCATAAATATACTAATGTAACGTTTGAACTAAGTGACCAGATAAGTTAGACTGGCTGTATGAATTCCATTAACTAGCTTGTACTGAAAACTCCAAGTCATAATTGTAACCACTCATGCAAACACAGCTAATATTAACCAGTTTAAAACGACGAAAGAGAGAAAGAGAGTAAGTACTATTATGACACACCCCACACCACTGGAACAACGGCACTGTTCACTTAAACAAATACACCTTCCGTGGCCGATACCTGTGTTTGTCTAATCATTGCAGTGATTCAGCTTTCACCCATGCTGTAACTGCCTCGACAAATGTCACGTCTATTAGTGTCATACACAACAAATAACTCATTAATTCCCACCGTTTACCTTTCCCATTTCCCACTGTTTGCAGGTACTTCGTCCATATTTCTGCTGCAATTCTCTCACAGGGAGATGTGGTGGCGTAATGGGGATTTACTTAATAAGGGTGGTTCGAGGTTCGATTCTTAGTAGTGATTTGCAACTAGATTTGCAACTGTCATCAAATTAACGGGGTTGAGGTGGAGGTTGTCTGGGGACAGTTGTATTCAGCTGACAGTTACACTATAGACTCAGTTACAGGATATAGTGGTTAGATACTCTAATGAAGCTGGGTTAACGGGGATTTTCTTCTTATTCTTCTCTTCCTTTATTTACTTTGTTTTGTTCTCTCGCTTTGAACCCAAGCGTAGTCTACACACATGATACTACGTCTAGTGTCTGGACTGATGTTTGCGTGTGGGTTAGCTTTCCCTGTTACCGGTGTCCCTTGCCATTAGGCGACTTCTGAGGGGATTGTAATTTGGGTCCTCAAGTCAAGGACGAGAAGTCATTTTAGTCCAACCGACCGGTGTAAGGGTTGAACCCGCTACCTCGGTATCAGCACACCGGAAGTTTAAAAACGATCGTTCTTATTCATTCAACCAAGCAGACCTACGTTTATCTTAGTGAAGTGTGTGGGGATGGGTGGGGGATAGTTGTGAAGGTAAATATATGTTCTGCTCGCCTTCAAATGCGCGTAAGGTTGGTCTTCTTTACTCTAAGGTTGTTCTTGATACCATCTCTCCATTGTTGACGTGGTCTCACCCTTGTTTCTGTATTCATCCTTAATGTGGCATATCCTCTTCAGGACTTGATTTTCTAGGCAACTGTACGTTTAGTAGTTTGCCATTGCTTTCTGAACGAGCAGTTAACATTTAAATCTAACTTAATGCTGGCGTAGGGGTTGTGCCGGCAAACTCGTCATCAGCGCACCGGAGGCCCGAAGTGATAAAGGAAGTCCATACCTTTATTGTTATTTGTAAATAAGATTGTTGTACATACTCTTTATGGATGTTAGATTAAACTGTCACAACGTCAGCGGGTAACAGTGTCTGAACGTCAACACAATACAAATGTTAAAACGTCAACAGATAACAATGTCTGAATGTCAACAACCAAAATGGCAAAACGTCAGCTGATAACAATGTTTGAACGTTAACACAATAAAATATCTGAACGTTACCACTACAAAAATGTCTGAACATCAACAAATTACAATGTCTGAACATCAACACAACAAAAATGTCTGAACATCAACACAACAAAAATGTTTGAACATCAACACAACAAAAATATCTTAACATCGACAAATACCAATGTCTGAACATCAACACAGCAAAAATGTCTGAACATAAACACAACAAAAATGTTTGAACATCGACACAACAAAAATATCTTAACATCAACAGAACAAACATGTCTGAACATCAACAAATAGCAATGTCTGAACATCAACATAACAAAAATGTTTGAACATCAGCACAACAAAAATGTCCGAACATCAACACAACACAAATGTCCGAACATCAACACAACAAAAATGTCTGAACATCAACACAACAAAAATGTCTGAAAATCAACAAGTAACAATGTCTGAACATCAACACAACAAAAATATCTGAACATGAACACAGCAAAAATGTCTGAACATAAACACAACAAAAATGTCTGAACATCGACAAATAACAATGTATGAACATCAACACAGCAAAAATGTCTGAACATAAAGACAACAAAAATGTCTGAACATCAACACAGCAAAAATGTCTGAATATCAACACATAACAATGTATGAACATCAACACAACAAAAATGTCTGAACATCAATACAACAAAAATATCTGAACATCGACACAACAAAGATGTCTGAACATCGACACAACAAAAATATCTTAACATCAACACAACAAACATGTCTGAACATCAACAAATAGCAATGTCTGAACATCAACATAACAAAAATGTCTGAACATCAACAAATTACAATGTCTGAACATCAACAATGGGAAATGTTAAGGGACTCCATTCATCAAACTAGCAAAGAAGTACTACCAGAGAGCGGCAAAATAGCTAAGAAAAAATGGATGAATGAAGATATCTTAAAACTGATGGACAAAAAAAAACAGAGTAAAAATGACAAACAAGAATACGCTAAGATAAATAAAGAAATAAAAGATAAATGTGGGAAGGCTAAAGAAAGTTGGTTAAACGAGCAATGCAAAAAAATTGAATTAAATTCCATTAAAGATACAAAAAATATGCACAGACAAATCAGTGAGCTTACAGGAAGAAAAATAAGAATAAATACGGGATGTTTGAAATCAAAAACAGGAAAGATAATATTAGAGGAAGATGCTATAATGAAGAGGTGGAATGAGTATATAAGAGAATTATATGAAGGAGAAAGGGAAGAATTAACAGAAGATAGTAACTTAGAAGGTCCACCTATTCTGAAAGAAGAAGTCGCTGACGCTATGAAACGTATGAAGAAAGGAAAAACAGCTGGGCCAGATGAAATCACAATAGAAGAATTAGAAGTATTGGGAGAATTTGGAGTAGATATATTAACCAAAATGTTGAATGATATTTACAGCAGTGGATATTTACCCAGTGATATGCTGAAATCTGTATTTATAGCTATACCAAAAAGACCAGGAGCAATTGATTGTGAAGATTTTCGTATAATTAACCTTATAAACCATATCACTAAGCTTCTACTCAGAATCATGATGAGAAGAACCAAAAAGAAAATAAAAATGGAAATTAGTGAAGAACAGTATGGATTTGTGGAAGGAAAGGGCACAAACAATGCAATTTATATATTACGGACACTAATAGAAAGGTCAATAGAGAAACAGAGAGACATATATTTGTGCTTCATAGATTATACTAAGGCATTTGATAAAGTAAAACATGATGAACTGATTAAAATGTTGGAAGATATCAACATTGATGGAAAAGATTTAAGAATAATAAAGAATGTTTACTGGAAAAAATTAGCAGCAATTAAAATGGGAAATAAAGAGGGTAGTTACGAACAGATAAAGCTAGGAGTACGACAAGGGTGTGTCTTGTCACCAGATCTTTTCTCCCTGTATAGCGAAGTAATAATGAGAGAGATCAAAGAGATGCCAGGAATACTAGTTGGAGGTTATAATATAAATAATATACGCTATGCAGATGACTCATTATTGGTGGCGGATAATTCAACAGACCTACAACAATTATTAGACGTTGTAGTAACAGAGAGTGAAAGGAAAGGACTCTCCTTGAATATCAAGAAAACAGTAACAATGGTAATATCAAAGAAAATGGTGACACCAAAATGTGACACAGAAATAGAAGGGAAAATCCTTAACCACGTTGATAATTTTAGATACCTAGGGGCATTTATAGCATCAGATGGAAGATGTACAACAGAGATTAGGAGCAGAATAGGGCAGGCAAAAGCCGCATTTCAGAAAATGAAGAGTATCATATGCAATAAGTCACTATCACTGAATGTAAGAAAGAGAGTGCTGAAATGCTATGTAGAACCAGTTTTGCTGTATGGCAGTGAATCTTGGAATGTAAATGAACAAATTAAGAAGAAATTAGAAGCAACAGAGATGTGGTTCCTGAGACGAATGTTGCGAATTCCTTGGACTGCCAGAGTAACTAACGACGACTGCCTGAAACAGGCTAATGAAACTAGAACATTATATACAACAATAAGACACAGACAAACAGCTTTCTTCGGTCATGTGATGAGAAGAGAGGCATTGGAGAACATCGTAACAACTGGAAAGATCGAGGGGAAGAGAGGCAGAGGTAGACCAAGAGAAGTGATGCTGGATGGATTGAGACGGTGGCATGGAGGAATATCAGCAGCAGAGTTAATCCAGAAAACCAAAGACCGAGATCTATGGAGAGCCATGAACGCCTACGCCAGCCGGCACGGCACTTGATGATGATGATGAACATCACCACAACAAAAATGTTTGAACATCAACGCAACAAAAATGTTTGAACACCAACACAACAAAAATGTCCGAACATCAACACAACAAAAATGTCTGAACATCAACACAACAAAAATGTCTGAACGTCGACAAATAACAATGTATGAACATCAACACAGCAAAAATGTCTGAACATAAACACAACAAAAATGTCTGAACATCAACACAGCAAAAATGTCTGAATATCAACACATAACAATGTATGAACATCAACGCAACAAAAATGTCTGAACATCAACACAACAAAAATATCTGTACATCAACAAATAACAATGTCTGAAATCAACACAACAAAAATATCTGTACATCAACAAATAACAATGTCTGAAATCAACACAACAAAAATATCTGTACATCAACAAATAACAATGTCTGAACATCAACACAACAAAAATGTCTGAACATCAATAAATAACAATGTCTGAACATCAACGCAACAAAAAATGCCTGAACGCTAACAACGACATTGTCAAAACGTCAACAGAACACACACGTCAAAACGTCAACAGAACACACACGTCAAAACATCAACAGAACACAAACGTCAAAACGTCAACATATAACAATGTCTGAACGTAAACGGAACAAAATTGTCAAAACGTCAACAGTTAAACAGGCGAACATATTAATAGTTAAAGACTTAAACACGTCAACAGGTAGCAAGGTCAAATCGTCAGCAAATAAAAATGTGAACGTCAATAGGTAAACAAATGTCGGATCGTCAACAAATAATCATATCGAAACAATGAACCCTTCCAATCGTCAAATAAACAAATGGATTTGCTACTGCCAAGCTTTTAGAGGGTTACGAACAAACACACAAAATATGGCTAAGAAGATGGAAAGATGGAATAAAAACAGAGAGAGAGAGAGAGAGAGAGAGAGAAAGAAAGAAAGAAAGAAAGAAAGAAAGAAAGAAAGAGAGGGGGAGGGAGAGAGAGAGAGAGATAGGGAGAGTGTGAGAGAGAGAGATGGAGACACACGATCGTTTCAACCACGGTCGTTATCAACGGACTACAAAAATCAAACACTAAACATATAAACGGACGGACAACAAAGTGGTGTACTACCATCTTTATGATATCTTAGTTTCCTGAATGGTTCCTAAAGTACACCTTTCTAATGTTCATTCAGTTTATATCTTTAGTCGTTCGTGTTTGTTTCTCCGTTGATAAAGACATCGGGTCATAACGTTGGCCTGCATCTTTTTAGTGTTTTAAATACGTCAAAGCTTCTATCATAGAAGTTGTATGTCACACACAGAAATATCAGTTGGGCAGCTATGGAATGGTACATGTTGATTTCAATGTGTATGTTGTCTGACACGTCCTATAATCTCTACTTCCTTCCTGTACTTTTATGATCCCCAACCAATACATTGTGAATTTGTTTATCAGCTGTCTTAGTCATATGGTATGTTTTTGTGAATTAGGTAAGTTTGGCTAAATTTGTATCGTTCGTACTTGGGATAGGTCGTTCGTACTTGGAATAGATAAAAACAATCTCTTTTATTACAAAGGATTAGAACTGGAGTCTTTCTAAACGAAATATCGGTATCCAAGTCCCTATGCCACCTCTCCTTTCCTTTTTGACCTTTGCCACGACCACCCCTTGGTTTCTGACTATTACTCATCGTATACTTCATTCATTTGTTTCCAACTCAATAATTGATCCATAATCTAATTCCCCCAGCCTCTGCACACGCATCCAATAAAGCTACTTCTTCATTCCATATCAAACAGTCTCAATGGCACCAGGCTATTCATCTCTATAAATACCCCCATTAATGCTACGAACCTTCCTGTAATGTTTCAGATTATCGCGAAAATCTCTCGCGCTCACAAGCGCAAAAAAATGAAACCTTAAGTATGGGTTGGGACTCGGGTGGATGCCATCGGAGCGCCACTCGGTGCAGTTTCTGGCACTAATGGCTTCTACCACCTCCTGGCCCCATTCCTCTCATCACTCGGGAAACCCTGGCTTTTATTCCAGGCCGGGAAATATGTCCTGTCCTGGGCTAATCTGGAGCCTGGCGCTGATTCCAGGAGGTTGTGTTGGGCAATGGGAGGACCACACTGGCTTTATCACGTGGGATTGTGGGTAATGGGGCTTCTGCTTGACAACCAACCCTGCCTTGGATCATCTCTCTCTCTCTCTCTCTCTCTTTCTTGGTCTTTTTCTTAACTAAGAAACTGGTGGCCCATAGACTAGAGTATATATTGTAATTTTTATAACACTTTTAAGGTTTTGATTTGAAGCCCTATCGTACTTAAACCGAACTTGTAGAGGTGTGACTGATGGAGCCAGTCTATGTTCGGACGATATGTAAGCCACTTCAGTGGCGCAATGTATACGTGTACAGTGCAGTCCTGATAAAGCGAACTTACCAGGGATCCGAGAAATAGTGCTTCTTATCAGAAATTCCTCTTATAAGAATTCAAGCATATAGTAATGCATTTACAATGTGCTGTACAATATTGTTCTTCACAACAGAAATTCGCCACATCCGAGATCGCCTTAAGCTGTTTGCACTGTGGGTCAAATCAAGTCGTTTACTTATTGTGTGTGTGTAGGTCGTTTATTTGTCGGGTGTAGGTAGTTTATTTGTTGTGTGTAAGACGTTTATTTGTTGTGTGTAGAGCGTTTACTTATTGTGTGTAGGTCGTTTATTTGTTGTGTGTAGGTAGTTTATTTGTTGCGTGTAAGTCGTTTATTTGTTGTTTGTAAGTCGTTTATTTGTTGTGTGTAGGTCGTTTATTTGTTGTGTATGTAGTTTATTTGTTGTGTAGGTCGTTTCTTTGTTGTGTAAGTCGTTTATTTGTTGTGTGTATGTCGTTTATTTGTTGTGTGTAGGTCGTTTATTTGTTGTGTAGATCGTTTACTTGTTGTGTGTAGGTAGTTTATTTGTTGCGTGTAGGTAGTTTATTTGTTGTGTGTGGATCGTTTACTTGTTGTGTGTAGGTAGTTTATTTGTTGTGTGTAGGTAGTTTATTTGTTGTGTGTAGGTAGTTTATTTGTTGTGTGTAGGTAGTTTACTTGTTGTGTGTAGGTAGTTTACTTGTTGTGTGTAGGTAGTTTACTTGTTGTGTCTAGTTAGTTTATTTGTTGTGTGTGGATCGTTTACTTGTTGTGTGTAGGTAGTTTATTTGTTGTGTGTAGGTAGTTTACTTGTTGTGTGTGGATCGTTTACTTGTTGTGTGTAGGTAGTTTACTTGTTGTGTGTAGGTAGTTTACTTGTTGTGTGTAGGTAGTTTATTTGTTGTGTGTAAGTCGTTTATTTGTTGTGTGTAGATCGTTTATTTGTTGTGTAGATCGTTTATTTGTTGTGTAGATCGTTTATTTGTTGTGTGTAGGTAGTTTATTTGTTGCGTGTAAGTCGTTTATTTGTTGTTTGTAAGTCGTTTATTTGTTGTGTGTAGGTCGTTTATTTGTTGTGTAGATCGTTTACTTGTTGTGTGTAGGTAGTTTATTTGTTGCGTGTAGGTAGTTTATTTGTTGTGTGTGGATCGTTTACTTGTTGTGTGTAGGTAGTTTATTTGTTGTGTGTAGGTAGTTTATTTGTTGTGTGTAGGTAGTTTATTTGTTGTGTGTAGGTAGTTTACTTGTTGTGTGTAGGTAGTTTACTTGTTGTGTGTAGGTAGTTTACTTGTTGTGTCTAGTTAGTTTATTTGTTGTGTGTGGATCGTTTACTTGTTGTGTGTAGGTAGTTTATTTGTTGTGTGTAGGTAGTTTATTTGTTGTGTGTGGATCGTTTACTTGTTGTGTGTAGGTAGTTTATTTGTTGTGTGTAGGTAGTTTATTTGTTGTGTGTAGGTAGTTTATTTGTTGTGTGTAGGTAGTTTATTTGTTGTGTGTAGGTAGTTTACTTGTTGTGTGTAGGTAGTTTACTTGTTGTGTGTAGGTAGTTTACTTGTTGTGTCTAGTTAGTTTATTTGTTGTGTGTGGATCGTTTACTTGTTGTGTGTAGGTAGTTTATTTGTTGTGTGTAGGTAGTTTACTTGTTGTGTGTGGATCGTTTACTTGTTGTGTGTAGGTAGTTTACTTGTTGTGTGTAGGTAGTTTACTTGTTGTGTGTAGGTAGTTTATTTGTTGTGTGTAAGTCGTTTATTTGTTGTGTGTAGATCGTTTATTTGTTGTGTAGATCGCTTATTTGTTGTGTAGATCGTTTATTTGTTGTGTGTAGGTAGTTTACTTGTTGCGTGTAGGTAGTTTACTTGTTGTGTGTGGATCGTTTACTTGTTGTGTGTAGGTAGTTTACTTGTTGTGTGTAGATCGTTTATTTGTTGTGTAGATCGTTTATTTGTTGTGTGTAGGTAGTTTACTTGTGTGTAGGTAGTTTATTTGTTGTGTGTAGGTAGTTTATTTGTTGTGTGTAAGTCGTTTATTTGTTGTGTGTAGGTCGTTTATTTGTTGTGTAGATCGTTTATTTGTTGTGTGTAGGTAGTTTATTTGTTGTGTGTAAGTCGTTTATTTGTTGTGTGTAGATCGTTTACTTGTTGTGTGTAGGTAGTTTATTTGTTGTGTGTGGATCGTTTACTTGTTGTGTGTGTAGGTAGTTTATTTGATGTTTGTAGGTAGTTTATGTGTTGTGTGTAGGTAGTTTATTTGTTGTGTGTAGGTAGTTTACTTGTTGTGTAGGTAGTTTACTTGTTGTGTGTAGGTAGTTTACTTGTTGTGTGTAGGTAGTTTATTTGTTGTGTGTGGATCGTTTACTTCTTGTGTGTAGGTAGTTTATTTGTTGTGTGTAGGTAGTTTACTTGTTCTGTGTGGATCGTTTACTTGTTGTGTGTAGGTAGTTTACTTGGTGTGTGTAGGTAGTTTACTTGTTGTGTGTAGGTAGTTTACTTGTTGTGTGTAGGTAGTTTATTTGTTGTGTGTAGGTAGTTTACTTGGTGTGTGTGGATCGTTTACTTGTTGTGTGTAGGTAGTTTACTTGTTGTGTGTAGGTAGTTTACTTGTTCTGTGTAGGTAGTTTACTTGTTGTGTGTAGGTAGTTTACTTGTTGTGTGTAGGTAGTTTATTTGTTGTGTGTGGATCGTTTACTTGTTGTGTGTAGGTAGTTTACTTGTTGTGTGTAGGTAGTTTATTTGTTGTGTGTGGATCGTTTACTTGTTGTGTGTAGGTAGTTTACTTGTTGTGTGTAGGTACTTTATTTGTTGTGTGTGGATCGTTTACTTGTTGTGTGTAGGTAGTTTATTTGTTGTGTGTAGGTAGTTTATTTGTTGTGTGTAGGTAGTTTATTTGTTGTGTGTAGGTAGTTTATTTGTTGTGTGTATGTCGTTTATTTGTTGTGTGTATGTCGTTTATTTGTTGTGTGTAGGTCGTTTATTTGTTGTGTAGATCGTTTATTTGTTGTGTGTAGGTAGTTTATTTGTTGTGTGTAAGTCGTTTATTTGTTGTTTGTAAGTCGTTTATTTGTTGTTTATAGGTCGTTTATTTGTTCTTTGTAAGTCGTTTATTTGATGTGTGTAAGTCGTTTATTTGTTGTGTGTAAGTCGTTTATTTGTTGTGTGTGGATCGTTTACTTGTTGTGTGTATGTCGTTTATATGTTGTGTGTAGGTAGTTTATTTGTTGTGTGTCGGTAGTTTATTTGTTGTGTGTAGGTAGTTTATTTGTTGTGTGTAGGTCGTTTATTTGTTGTGTGTAGGTAGTTTATTTGTTGTGTGTAGGTAGTTTATTTGTTGTGTTTAGGTCGTTTATTTGTTGTGTGTAGGTAGTTTATTTGTTGTGTGTGGATCGTTTACTTGTTGTGTGTAGGTCGTTTACGTGTTGTGTGTAGGTTGTTTATTTGTTGTCTTCATCGTTTATTTGTTGTGTGTAGGTCGTTCATTTGTTTTGTGTAGATCGAAAGGTTGTGTAGTTTGTCCCTTTATTTTGTGTAGGTTGTCCCGATGTTTTGTGTAAGACACTAGGATATTTTATGTAGAACGTCCCGTCTTGTTGTGTAGTTCCTGTTATTTTGAATATGGCACGTGTTGTTCACTGTATGGCATCTGTTGTTCACTGTATGGCATCTGTTGTTCACTGTATGGCATCTGTTGTTCACTGTATGGCATCCGCTGTTCACTGTATGGCATCTGTTGTTCACCGCATGGCATCTGTTGTTCACTGTATGGCATCTGTTGTTTACTGTATGCCACCTTTCGTTTTGTGTCAGTTATGTTGTTTTATGTGGGGCATTTCACTCTTCATGACCGTCTGTTATTTCGGCCTACAGTACCTTGGGGTATAGGATGGGAGGTTGCGGGAGAAGGGTGGTGGTGGCGGTCCATGACATTGTCGATCTTAGTTTGAAACCAGTTAGTTATTTTAAGATGATACTACACCGGAATTATTTTGATGACATTCCTATAAACAATTCACACTGGGGTGAGCAGTAGAAGGTATGCGAGGAAGAGGTCGACAAAGTACAAATGAGAATGTAGCATCACAAGATGGACTTACAGCCGTCCGTCATGATGTATGTATAACCACAGTGAGATGTTGGTTGTGTCGGTGATTAGCTGCAGACAACCTGCATTGGGGAGACGGCGCAATACTGATGGATTGACTAAACTCCGCTGATGTCCTACGTCTGCGGATTTCAATCGCAGGGCGATGGAATGCCATGATTGATGGTCAGTGGCTCAGTGTCTGAACTTGGGTTTTGTATTTGGTCGCAAAACCAAAAAAAAACAACTATGAGCTGTTTTGTTTCACGCCAGCTGCATGCACAAAGGTAAAGAGGTGGTGAGTAGTCATCAATAGCACCTTGCCGTCTTGACAGACGATAGTTTGTGCTTTAAAAAGGCATAATAACTTTTACCTATGACGGTAGCAAATGTGAGTGATAAGGCCAATTTGGGCTGTAAATGTTCATTCACAGTGGGTGCATGTGAACACGTGGTCATTTCCACCATCATGTACCATCTTACGTCTCACACGCTCGGTGTGTGACTTATCTGCAATAATTTTCTCCTTTGTCTTTATTCCATTTCTGATCTTTGCCCTCCATGCAACACGTTATGGGTAAGAAGGTATGAGCGTAGGTAGTAGGCACGAGGGTTGGCATGTGTAGGTTTGTAGGGACGGAGCTGAGCAGGTGGTAGGTAGTAAGCAGGAGGGTGGTAGGTAGAAGGATTGAGGGTGGGTAGGTGGTAGGTCGTAGGCACGAGGGTGGGCGGGTGGTAGGTCGTAGGCACGAAGGTGGGCGGGTGGTAGGTCGTAGGCACGAGGTGGGCGGGTGGTAGGTGATAGGCCCGAGGGTGGGCGGGTGGCAGGTGGTAGGCACGAGGGTATATAGGCGGTGGGTTGACAAGTGGTAAATTTTAAGTTAAGTGGAATTATAAAAATAGACCAACTGTTACATGATTACGTAGAAAGGTAGAATTGATGAGCAGGGAGTAGGTATGTTTTAGTGGGTTGTGTAACTGACCTAAAAAGGGATGAATAGATAGATGAATGCTTGTTTATGAATAACATGGTTAACTGAATTATTAATAGAGCACATCGAGAGAATACGTGATATGAGGTTGTGGACTGACAGGTGGATGTCTTGTTGGGTCAAGCTGGCTGGTGTAAGATAATAATCACCATGCATAATTAAATGGCGGAGCCACGGTGGCGTAGTGGCTAGACATTTGCCTGGTTCGAATCCCCATCGGGGCAGATATGTAACATTGGACTGAGCCGCCATGTTGACCCAGCCTAACACAGGTACCAGGAAATATCTTTGGAGATCAATGCGGCCGGAATGATATGACCTTATCATACGGCGAGTGCCAATTGGTTTATGAAAACATAAGTCTGTCACATGTGCCCAGTTCGTCTTAAGGCTTGCATAAGTTACCTTTTTAAATGAATAAATGTTAATACTCTATTTTCTCCTTCGACGTCGTCTTCATCGTCGTCGTCAGCAACTCATCGTCGTCGTCAGCAACTCATCGTCGTCGTCGTCTCATCGTCGTCGTCAGCATCTCATCGTTGTTATCATCGTCTCATCATCATTGCCTCGTCGTCCAGACATCAGTATGAATTAATGCATAGTTAGTTAGTTAGTTAGCTAGTTAGCTAGTTAGTTAGTTAGTTAGTTAGTTAGTCGTGGTTCCAACTTGGCGGCAAAGAGTCGCCCCATTATGCTCGGTTTCTGTGCCAGTAAATATCACACAATGTGCTCCTAACTGCCCCGTGTGAAAAGTGGGACAGACAGGAGTCTCGACAAACGAACAGCCGGCACAAAATGTCGCCACGCAAAATACAGTTCATCGTCGAAGGAAGCGGCAGTCATTAGAAAACCAGTAAGCACACATTTTTGCATAAAGCAACCCAGTTAGTTCAGCGACTGGCCGGCCGCCTTTTGTCTCAACATGCAGTTCACGCTACAAACAACCGGGGACACATGTGAAAACACCTCATACGAAATTCGTGTCGCAACTCGCTCTCAATTCAGTAGCAGGGCGATGAAACCATACACTACCAGTCCAACATGAGGAAAACGCGTAGGCAAACCGTAGCCACAAGCATAAACACTCCAGAGGCCTTAACAGCTCAACCGCCTATCCTTCATGTTGGGGACTAGAAGTCAATGTATAGATAGCAGCAGTCAACTTAAGCATATTGACATCACCATAGCTTGTCTTCATATGGGCGGGTATAAACCAATATAGGTTTCTCTGTTGTGCATATGTTGGACACTCCTGCAACAAATGTTTAGCTATCGCTTTATCAGTTCCACAGTTAATTCATCTGTACCTCCTATCTTTAGTGTATTAAACATGTGGTATTTCAACCTGTTGTGTCCTCTGCGAAGTCTAAGCATTAACTTGTTCTTTTCCGTTGATTCGGTAATATGTATAATTTGAATTTAATGAGAATACTAGTCCTACATTCCTTGTATTTCAGAACACAATAAAAGCGGCTGGAATGACATCTGAAACCTGGTTAAGCATCTGGTCTTTTATTATAGGACGCAAATCAAACAATTGACTCCTTACATACCAACCACGTCATTGGAAGTTCGTAAAGTCACGTGAAATCTGCCGCGAGAACCCATCACATGTAAACGCGCCAAGCTGTAATCTGTGACATGCACCGGAGCAAATGTAAGTGACGTTTTTATTGGCTCTCCTGTTTTTACGTTTCGTGTCTCTTTCTATTGCGTTTTCTCTCTCTCTCTCTCTCTCTCTCTCTCTCTCTCTCTCTCTCTCTCTCTCTCTCTCTCTCTCTCTCTCTCTCTCTCTCTCTCTCTCACTTATTCTTTACTGTCTGGTTTGTTTTTAACCGCTATCTTATTCTTGGTCTTTTTATCTCTTCCCCGTCTCTTTCCTATCTCCTTTGTCTTCTCTTATTTATTTGTCATCTTGATTTCTTTTTCGTCATTATCTCTCTCTCTCTCTCTCTCTCTCTCTCTCTCTCTCTCTCTCTCTCTCTCGGCATCTCTCTCTCCTCTCTCTCTCTCTCTCTCTCTCTCTCTCTCTCTCGTTAAGCTCTCCCTTCTACAATCTATTTCTCTGCATTTATCATTCTACATTTATGTCTAACTATTACAAGTCTTTCTACCTGTCTCTCTTTCTTGCCCCCCCCCCCACCTCATTTTCACGCAGTATTTTTACCTCTCAGTCAATATACCTCTACCTCCTACACGTTAAGCGTTTACCTCTCCATTATGCTGAGTTTAAATCTCTATAGCACTTTTACTTCCACCTCTACATCATTCCATCTCTCTCTCTCTCTCTCTCTCTCTCTCTCTCTCTCTCTCTCTCTCTCTGCCTCACCCTCTCTTTCTCACTCTCCTTCTGTCTCTTTACATATCTGCCTCTCTAACATGTTACACTTCTCGCTGTCTAACACTTTCTTTGTACATCTTCATTCTACAGATCTACCTCTTCACTATATAATTCTACCTCTTCACTCTATACTTTTAACTCTTCACTCTATACTTCTACCTCTTCTCTATATAATTCTACCTCTTCACTCTATACCTCTACTTCTTCACTCTATACCTCTACTTCTTCACTCTATACGTCTACTTCTTCACTCTATGCTTCTACCTCTTCACTCTATACTTCTACCTCTTCACTCTATACTTCTACCTCTTCACTCTATACTTCTTCTTCACTCTATACTTCTACCTCTTCACTCTATAATTCTACCTCTTCACTCTATACTTCTACCTCTTCACTCAATACTTCTACCTCTTCAATCTATACCTCTACTTCTTCACTCTATACTTCTACTTCTTCACTTTCTTTACTGCTACGTCTTCACTCTATGCTTCTGCCTTTTCAAAATACACTTCTACCTCTTCACTCTATACCTCTACTTCTTCACTCTATACTTCTACCTCTTCACTCTATACTTCTACCTCTTCACTCTATACTTCTACTTCTTCACTTTCTTTACTGCTACCTCTTCACTCTATGCTTCTACCTTTTCACTATACACTTCTACCTTTTCACTCTCTATACCTCTACCTCTTCACTCTATACCTCTACTTCTTCACTCTATACTTCTACTTCTTCACTCTATACCTCTACCTCTTCACTCTATGCTTCTACTTCTTCACTCTATACTTCTAATTCTTCACTCTATACTTCTACTTCTTCACTTTCTTTACTGCTACCTCTTCACTCTATGCTTCTACCTTTTCACTATACACTTCTACCTTTTCACTCTCTATACCTCTACCTCTTCACTCTATACCTCTACATTCTTCACTCTATACTTCTACTTCTTCACTCTATACCTCTACCTCTTCACTCTATGCTTCTACTTCTTCACTCTATACTTCTAATTCTTCACTCTATACTTCTACTTCTTCACTTTCTTTACTGCTACCTCTTCACTCTATGCTTCTACCTTTTCACTATACACTTCTACCTTTTCACTATACACTTCTACCTCTTCACTCTATGCTTCTACCTTTTCACTATACACTTCTACCTTTTCACTCTATACTTCTACTTCTTCACTCTATACTTCTACCTCTTCACTCTATACTTCTACCTCTTCACTCTATACTTCTACCTCTTCAATCTATACTTCTACCTCTTCATGCTACACTTCTACCTCTTCAATCTATACTTCTACCTCTTCACTCTATACTTCTACCTCTTCACGCTACACTTCTACCTCTTCAATCTATACTCAAATTCTTCACTCTATCTTCTATCTATTCACTCTATACTTCTATCTCTTCATTCTATACGTTGCCTCTTCACTCTATTCTTCTATCTCTTCACTCTATACTTCTCTGAATTTTCTCTATTTTACTGTCTCCCCCCCCCCCCCCCCCCAAAAAAAAAAAAGAAGCTATCAGAACAGTAGTGGTCACTCCATTGCCCGTCACATAACTGGCCCAGAGAAAGGCACTCCCGTATAAGAAGCTGGTTCACTGCCACTTCTAGCGAGGATTGAACACCTAAAGTCTACTTTGCTAATCCTGTGCAGTAGTCGATTCGCTACAGTGCTACGACAAAACGTCAGTTAGAAAACAGTCTGTGCCCATGGTAAAAGTTTAGTGGTCTTCGGGCCGAAGTGGTTCAGCCGGGCGCCTCGCACTACGAAGGTTGTTGGTTCGATTCCGGACTTTGTCATTCGACTGCAATTTTCTCGGAGATTTTGCGACGCTTTGTGCAGACCGTTCTTTGGAGAGAGAAGGGAGAAAATCTGGCGCGAATGAAGCCTATCCTCACGCCTTTGCACTTGCACTACAACCGTACTAATTTTCAGTGATCACCAACTCTAACTGAAGCAACATCACCGATTATATTGTGACTACTTCGAAAATAAATTGTTTCCTATTTTTTGCTGTCACATCCGTGCCGGACAAATCTTCTTCGCCGGGTACGATTTTTGATATTTGATGATGTATCTAGGGGTTATCGACATTCTCCTTAATCCCGTTTATCCACATGAGCAAACGCAGCTGCGCGAGAATCGGTAGCGGTTCTCTCCGCGTCCGTTACTTACAGGATTTGTAAGCCGGCCGCACAGACAGCAATGGCAGACTACTGAGCGTAATCTTGTCAATAAATCAACAACAGCGGTAAAATACTGGTATTGACAGCGATGTTCTGTAATAGGATATGCGAAAAAAAAAGAGCTGATGGTGGGTGTATTCGGGAGAGAGGGGAAGGATAGGACGAAAGTAAAACTTTCGTCTAAGGTCAGTCATTGTTGCTCCACTCTCAGCCAGGCAATCTGTATTAGATGACACGATTCTTACCTCTATCTGTTTTCGAGGCTACAAGAAATGGCTCAGGCTGAAGTACTTGGTGTTTGTAAAGTCTCATCAAGAATTTTGATACACTCTGTATGTTTCTGTTTAATTAAAAATGAATTTTGGTATCGATCATATTCTGTATTTCTTATCACTCGGCGTGCCATTGAAAATAGTTCCACATGCCAGGATTGGTATACGTGCCGTAGCTTGTTGACGCCTGTTCCAGGCAATTACCTGGGTCAGAATGACAGCGAAAGAGGGAAGCTGGTCGCTTCATTTAAGTCGCAATCTTGTGCAAGTAATGGGAGCGGTAGTGCAGTAGCCAACAGGCTTGATTTGCTCATTGGTGGTCATCTGTCGAATCCCTATCGAGGTCGAGTGTTATCAATTGCCCTCGGCTCCCAGGTCGATCCACCGTGCAATGGGTACCAGGAAATGTCATGGAAAGTAATGACGGCCGACATTATAATGACCACATCACACATCGAAGTCGGATAGGTTTGATAAAACTATTGGGATAGCGTCATATGGCGAATACGTCTCAAGACGTGAAACGGGGTTCCTTAACTTCGAGGAGGTCTGCCTTGCGCTCCCAAGGTTGTCAGTTCGATTCCAGTCTACATCATTCAGTTCACGAGGGCAGTTATCTCGGAATCTTCTGAGGGTCATCGCTGGAGCTACGGAGTTCGTGCTTTGTGCGAGGCTTTGGGAAGGTCGCTCTGTGGAAAGATGCCGAGGCATTTAAGATAAACCCGGTGCAATGAAGTCGTTCATCCTGTAAGTGCCATGGAATGATTAATCGTCTCAAACGACTCCCCGTATCTGCCAGAAGATTAAATATCGCCGAAATGATATCATTGCGTTATGATACAACATGTCTGCTGTTATATTAACGTCTTTTAATTCATAGCTGTAATACACGTCTGCTTCAATTTTCCTCCATTATTTTTTTTGTTGCTGCAAATCTACTTTTTGCTTTACAATCAGCCTGCTAATTAAACCCGCTCCCGGCAAAGGAATGACGGACGCAGTTCGTAATCCCGAATACCCGCGTTCCAAACATAACTGCGGGAGATTTGGCAGCAGACCGCCTTGCATTCTTTTCTACGCAATGGCATTGGTGCCGGTCGTTCAGAAAGCAATGGAAAACTACTGAACGTTAACTTGCCAAGAGGTCACAACAGCAAAACATCCTGGTGTTGATTCCAACGTCCTGTGAAGGATATGCAACTAACTTGACCTGTTAATTAAACCCTTTCATACGTTATACTAGTACACGTGAACAGTTAAATTCTCACGCCGCTGCGGCCGCATCTTGTGGGGAATTCCCTTTACTCACTATGTCGTGTGTGGCATACAGACCGTGCGAAACCTTGTGGCAACCCCGTGTATTTATATCACTTGGCCATGTGGGGGGACTAAGACACGTTGCGGGAGGGCCACCGGAACCGGAAGTCGGTGGCGGGTGCCAGTGTCACGGCTGTTATCAACATCAGCAGAAGTGAGAAATATGTCAGCCATGTTAGATTGCCCGCCTGCACATTTCACTTTTTGTGAGGTGTCTGTGCCTGCTCACGCGCTGTGTCCGTGCGTGCGTAATTAGTCAACTTTGAGTGGAGGCCAGTCCCTGGGTTTACCTATTACATGTGATGTGATGTTTCATATGTATGGCGATTTTAAATGGTTTAAATGGTGGTAGGTTTAAGAGTAATGACCGACTTCATGCCAGTATACACAATTACACACACACAAACACACACACACACACACACACACACACACACACACACATATATATATATATATTGACAATCAAACATAAATACTCACAATCAAATATATATTGACAATCAAACATAAATACTCACAATCAAATATATATTGACAATCAAACATAAATACTCACAATCAAATATATATTGACTATCAAACATAAATACTCACAATCAAATATGTATATATATTGGCCTACCAGTCTTGACAGACGATAGTTTGGTACATTGTGCTTCAAAAAGTCTTAATAACTACGACCCATAGCGGTGGCGAGTGTGGCTGGTAAGGTCAGTTCTTGATGCAAATGTTTGTCCACAGTGGATGCATGTGAAAAGATTTTCATTTCCATCATCATGCACCATCTTACGTCTCTCACCCTCTGTGTGTGCCAATCATTTTCTCCTCTGTCTTCATTCCATTTATGATAGTTGCCCTCCATGGAACACGTTCAGCGGCGACTTGCTCTGTTTTGTTCATTATCGATGCCTGTATCAATCATGTCCCGCTTATACACATCTTTGTATCGGAGTAGAGTCCAACCCTGAGATCTCCTACCCATCTGTAATTCACCAAAAGAGATGTCCTTTGGTATTCTACCATCATCCATCCTTCTAACATGTCCTATCCATCTAAGTCTACGAAGACTGAGAATGGAACACACCGTCACACAACATGATCTTTCCAATACTTCAGTATTTGTGATTTTGTCTTGCCACTTAATACCAAGTATTCTTCACAGACACCGCATATGAAAGCTGTTTAAACGTTTCATTTGGCGTGAGTATGTTGTCCAGGTTTCACTGCCATAAAGAAGAGTGCTAAGGACACAGGCTTGGTAGACGAGTACTTTTGTTTCGGCAGTAAGTTTCCTGTTCTCCCAGACTCTTTTTGATAACATGTTCATTGTTGTTGCTGCTTTACCAATTCTGCTGTTGATTTCCTAATCTAGGAATAATTTGCTAATGTCTTTTGACCCTAGATATGTAAAATGGTCTACTATCTCCTGTTCAGCGTCTTCACTAAATATTCATGGTACCCCATGTGCACCTTGTGACATAATCTGTGTCTTCTGTTTGTTAATTGTTAAACCAAGTTCAGAACAAGCATTGGAGAATGCAGATAGTAGATGTTGTAATTCTTCCTCAGAGTGGGTCGTAATTGTATCATCATCCGCAAAAAAGCAACTCTGATTAGTACCCTCCTAATTTGGTCTTGGCCTTCAATCTCTGAGCATTATAGAGGTCGCCATCTGAGCGTGAGTGAATGTATATACTGGCATCCTGATCACGAAAGGCATATTTCAGTAGAAGTGAAAAGTATATCCCAAAGAGGGTGGGGGATAGTATACAATCTTGCTGAACTCCACTCTTGATTTCAAACTCTTCTGAAGTTGCACCATCAAACTTGATTATACCCTTCATGCCTGTGTGGAACGATTCCACAATGGACAGAAGAATTGGTGGGTGGCTTTGAACAGACCCTAAAGACTGACCAAATTAAATGCCTTTGTGAGGTCGATGAATGCAATAAACAGTGGTGTGTGTGTGTGTGTGTGTGTGTATATATATATATATATATATATATATATATATATATTGACAATCAAACATATTTACTCACAATCAAACATATTTACTCACATGCAAAATACAATAGGCAAGCTGCTGGAGAAGTTAATTGCCAGGAAAATATTAAGCCAGCTAGAGAGGTAAGGTTGTTTCCTACCTACCCTTGGAGGGTACCGTCAAAACAGAAACCTGGACCTACGCAGCAGTTTTTGCCCGTGATGTCTATGAAGGTTTCCACTAAGGCATTGAAACATGTGCTGCGGCGATTAATCTTGAGGATGCGTACAACAGAGTATCATTGGATTTCTTAATGTTTCAGCTTCTTGAACTCAAGATAAGTCCATTCCTCCTTAGTTGGATCGCCGCAGCCCTCTTCCAACGGAAAGTAGTTTTTAGATGTGGTAATTGGACTTGGAACCAACAACAATATATCCTGGCCCACCACGGAGATTTCCAGTGCTGTTCAACGCCTACACTGTGAGAATCACTAGCGAGCAGATCACTGGACTGGAGAGGACACTGTCATATGCCGACGATGTTTTAGGGTATCATAGGGTAAGGATAGAGATCGGGTTGCTGTGGGTCTACAAACAGAATTAAATCGCACAAGCACTTGGTGTGTGGGATCTGGGGAAATGGTCATCACAACGAAGGCAGCAGTGACATGGTTCTCTTTGAGTAACTATATTGTCAACACTCCAACACCAACTGTAAATCTGTGTTCAGAAATCTTGGAAAGAACGCAGGCAATTAACTACCTGGGGATACGTTTTGATCGAAGCCTTGCTTATCATGAGCACATAGATTGGGTGATAACAAAGGCCAAGCGAGGTTTGGCTGCGACGTCGGTGATGGCGGCGGCAGACTGTGAGCAGCGCCATCTATGTCTCCTTTTTGAGGGTCTGGTTCTTTCTGTTTTGGAGAATGCGATGGCGATCCTGACTATCAGCCGTAAGCAGATGGAAAGGATGGAAAGGTTACAGAACGAAGTTATGCTATTATTCTTGGATGTACAATAGATACACATGCAGGGCGATGCGCTACCTTCTTGATTTTCCAACAATTGGGAACAGAATACAAATTTGCAGAGCACGTGCCTACCTCAGAGTCAACGCAAACACACAACATCCACTGCACAGTGAAATTAAGAAGGTAAATGGCAGCAGGTTAAAAAGAGGAAAGTAGTGGATGGGCCAAGCCGAAGACATTCTTCAACAGGTGTGTTCACTTGAAGACTTAGAACCTGGCGAGGAGTGGGTAGGAATGCCAAGAGATTTCTGTACGCCCTTTTAAGTTTGCATCCAACTAGACAGAAAATGCAGACAAGAAAATCCGGCTTCTGTGGAGGCGGAAGTACAAGTGTTGATATTCGAGAATTCGTTTTACGGTGATGCTGCCATTTACACAGATGGGTCGGTCGTTCGACGAGTGAGAAGTTCATGGGGAAGATTCTTTTGCTTTTGCTTTGACCACAAGTAGCCTGACTATGGAAGTCATGGCAGTAAGTAAAGCAATAACATGGCTCGAGACACAAATATTCACTAGGGCATGTTTCCTTAGTGATTCAATGAGCAAGCCCAAGAAGATAGAGATGGGGTTGATCCGAAGAGCGTGGCTGCTGTCTCTGGAGCGGTCTTAGCTGTCAAAGATTAGTTCAATTTTCGTGCCAGGGCATGCGGGTGTACGAGGAAATGAGTGGGCTGACAGGCTTGCAGGTAAGGCTACTGTGGAAGGCGGACGAGCCATAGACCAGGCTGACATTCTGAATGCTCTACGAGAAGTAAGTCGTTCACGAGAACCAAGTGATGACTGTGAATCTATAACCATGACCAGACTGCGAGAACAGCAAATTAAAAGAGGTGCGGCAAACCAGGACACAACGCGGGAAGCCAAAGAGGATTAATAAATCTACACAGAACTGGTGTCGTTAGCCGCTACACGCTGCGGGATTTACTGAGGAGGGGATCCGAGCACTTATGGACGAATGTTTCGATGTGCAATGAGGATGATCGTTCGACTAACTAATTAACTAATGTTTACTCACAATCAAACATCAAATACTACTAAGAAAGCACTTTACAACACAATCTTCCTACCAACTCTATGTTACCAATGCCAAACCTGGACAATGACACACACACACACACACACACACATATATATATATATACACACACACACACACACACAGAGACACACACATACACAGATAGAGAGAGAAATATGACAACAGAATGAGATTTCCGAGAAGAATACTCAATGTATCAAGAAGAGATAAGATCAGAAATGAAAACAATCAGGACTAAAGTGAGGTTTTCAGCTGCACTAGATTTTATTAGGAAGGCAGCAAGTCAAGTGGTTTGACCATGCAAGTAGGTTACCAAGTAACAGTATACCACAACAAACAATGATGTACAGACCAGATGGAAGCAGAGGAAGAGGCCGACCACGAAAAACGAGGGACGCAGGGAATAACAGAGTCCATGGAAATATCGATACATGAAGCCCATAAGCGGGAACTCTCCTGCTGTTTATACGTTACCTCGACACCGCAAGATACAAGAGGGATATAATGAGATGAGAAGCATATTTACTGAAATCAATTATATATAGAGACATTCAAACAATTACGCGGCATACAAACATATATATTGACACTTAAAACATACATTCTGACACTCACACACACACACGCACTTACACGCACACACACTCTCTCTCTCTCACACACACACACACACACACACACACACACATTCAATCATATATACATGCTTTCGGATATGTTTATAGACATTCAACTATTTATACGTGCATTCAAATATAAATTATTAAAAGAAAATAAACACGCACACTACAAAATACCAGAACACATCTACACAGACCCCAACATATCTACACAGACCCCAACACATCTATCCAGACCCCGACATATCTACACAGACCCCGACATATCTACACAGACCCCGACATGTCTACACAAACCCTAACATATCAACACAGACCCCAACATATCTACACAGACCCCAACATATCTACAAATACCAAAAAAAATATCTACATATACCCCAACATATCTACACAGACCCTAACATATCTACACAAACCCTAACATATCCACACAGACCCCACATATCTACACTTATCCTAACATATCTACACTTATCCCAACACATCTACACAGACCCCAACATATCTACACATACCCCAACATATCTACACATCCCCCAACATATCTACATATCCCCCAACATATCTACACATCCCCCAATATATCCACCCAGACCCCAACATATCTATACTTATCCCAACATATCTACACTTATCCCAACATATCTACACATCCCCCAATATATCCACGCAGACCCCAACATATCTACACTTATCCCAACATATCTACACCGACCCCAACATATCTACACAGACCCCAACATATCAACACAGACCCCAACATATCTACACAGACCCCAACATATCTACAAATACCCCAACATATCTACATACACCCCAACATATCTACACAGACCCTAACATATCTACACAGACCCCAACATATCCACACAGACCCCACATATCTACACTTATCCCAACATATCTACACAGACCCCAACATATCTACACATATCCTAACATATCTACACTTAACCCAACACATCTACACATCCCCCAACATATCTACACATACCCCAACATATCTACACATCCCCCAACATATCTACACATCCCCCAACATATCTACACATCCCCCAACATATCTACACATCCCCCAACATATCTACACATCCCCCAACATATCCACACATACCCCAACATATATACACATCCCCCAACATATCCACACTTCCCCCAACATATCCACACAGACCCCAACATATCTACACATCCCCCAACATATCTACACATACCCCAACATATCTACACATCCCCCAAAATATCTACACATCCCCCAACATATCTACACATCCCCCAACATATCTACACATCCCCCAACATATCTACACATCCCCCAACATATCCACGCAGACCACAACATATCTACATAGACCCCAATGTATTTACACAAATCCCAACTTATAATAATATAATATTATGTAATTATAATAACAATATATGAAGACCGGGTGGAGTGTGTCTCATGTTGCACACGCTGATTCCCCTAACCTGATATACAATGTGGCTGGTTATGTTGGATGACTCCGCCTGACTCCCACCGGGCCAAGTTATTGTGTTAGCATTGTTTTGTCCTCGCGCCCAGATCTATTCTGCCATCAGCGATTTGAAACACGTGATCTGTTCATCTGGTTGAGACAATTTGTTTGTTTTAATATGTATCTGTGGCTCTCAAGTCTCCGCTGGTGGTTCAATCATGTACTTGCTGGTTTAAGTTTGTTTAATTGTGTGATGTTTTCAGTTTGCCAACCTGTGTCCATTGATTTAATATTTTCTCCTACTTCTTCATAGATATGACATTTCCTCATCTACTATTCTGATTGTTGCCCTCGTGTTTTATGTGTTCTTTCTTTCTTTCTTTCTTTCTTTCTTTCTTTCTTTCTTTTGTTCGTTCGTTCATTTGTTCTTTCTTTCTTTCTTTCTTTCTTTCTTTCTTTCTTTCTTTTTCTTTCTTTTGTTATTCGTTCGTTTGTTCATTTGTTCTTTCTTTCTTTCTTTCTTTCTTTCTGTCTGTTTCTTTCTTTCTTTCTTTATTTCTTCTTTTCCTTTCCTTTCTTTGCCATTTCTTTCTTTGTTTGTTTGTTTGTTTGTTTGTTTCTTTCTTTCTTTCTTTTTGCCTTTATGTTATTGGTTTCTTTCTTTCTTTCTTTCTTTCTTTCTTTCTTTCTTTCTTTCTTTCTTTCTTTCTTTCTTTCTGTCTGTCTGTCTGTCTGTCTGTCTGTCTGTCTGTCTGTCTGTCTGTCTTTCTTTGTTTTGTTAGTGCAATGCATTTTTTCACTCTAATTCTGTTTTGGTCGATTTGGTTTTCTTTCGTACTTACCTCTTTCGTTCTTTACTTGTGTCTGCTATTTCCGATTCTTTGTATTTCATTTTCTAACTTTTTCTTTCTTTCTTCCATGTATTCTCTCTTGTTATTTTTCTGCTCTTGTTTCAATTCGTGACTTTTCTCTTCAAACTGCAATGAACACCAATAATAATGTTGTTGTTTGTCCATCAAGAATGATGATGACCATTCATTTCATCCAGTGGGGTTGAAGGTATGGAGCCGTGGGTTCTAATCTAATAATAAACCTATGTGAAGACCGGGTGGAGTGTGTCTCATGTTGTACACGCTGATTCCCCTAACCTGATATACAATGTGCCTGGTTAAGTTGGATGACTCCGCCTGGCTCCCGTCTGGGCGTATTTAAAGTTATTGTATTAGCATTGTTTTGTCCTCGCGTCCAGATCTATCCTGCCATCAGCGGTTGGAAACACGTGATCTGTTCATTCGGTTGAGACAATTTGGTGTTTATTTTACCATGTATTTGTGGCTCTCAAGTCTCCGCTCCTTGTTCAATATGTTGTTGCTGGCTTCTGTTTGTTTATTTGTGTCATGCTCTCGGTTTGCCAACCTACAAGTGTACACGTTCATTGTATTATGTGCGTGCGTGTGTGTGTGCGTGCTTGCGTGCGTGAGTTCGTGCGTGCATTTTCTCCGCTTCTTTTCCAATTGTTTCCATCGACATTTATCTTTTCATTTTTCTCTACCTGCCTGCCTGCCTGCCTGCCTGCCTGTCTGTCTGTCTGTCTGTCTGTCTGTCTGTCTGTCTGTCTGGCTGCCTGCCTGCCTGCCTGCCTGCCTGCCTGCCTGCCTGCCTGTCTGTCTGTCTGTCTTCTTTTACCATTTTTTATTTATCTTTCTGTTTAATTTCTGTGTCCTTTCTTTCCATCTTTCACTGTTTTTATTTTAAATTTCTGATCCTCCCTTTCTTCCTTCTTTCTTGCCTGCATACCCTTCTTTATACCTGCATTCCTTCCTTTGCCTTTCTTTGCTTTTTTCATTTCTTGTTTGCTCATTCTTACCTTCTTTCTGTCAATCTTACTTGTTCACCAGTCTCTCTATACCTACTCCTCTGTTGCTCTTGCTTTAAGTTATGCTTTTATTATTCACTAGCCTTAAGGTGTGACTGTTGTAACAAATTGTGTTTCTTGATAATGTCAGCCGTATTAGTGTCTTCATCATAATGATATGAGATCCTTTGAAATGATGATGATGATATTTTAGAGTGATAAAGATGCGCGTGATTGCGCTCATATTATGGTTGACAGTTATTCTAATATATCAGAGATAAATAGTTTAACAGTTTGGGGTTGGGGAGGGGGGGGGGGGGTTGCACTACATACAGCTGGTTGTTTGACATACAAGGTTGGCACAATGTTCATATGACTGTTCGTAATTTCTTGGCAACTTTACGACCAGTAGTTTGCCGTTGCTTTCTGAGCGACCGGAACTCATACCATTGTATGAAAACCAACACACGGTGGTCTGCTTCCAAATCGCCCAAAGCTGTGTTTCTAACCCGTTATGCGGGATTATGAATTGCGCCCACAACCCCTTCGCATGATTATCTAGACACTTGTGAAGGTCCACCAGTACTCACTACAGAAGTTGAGGTCCACCAGTACTCACTACAGAAGTTGAGGATGCAGCAACGGGAAATGAGCTAGACCAGATTAGGTAGGAGGAAACTACGACACTGAGTCCTTGATCGATTGATTGCTTGATTGATTGATTTAAGAACCGACATCACTGCATTCGGGGCATTCCCATGAGCGCTCCGTCCCCATCCTCAGAAGCCAGCGAAGAGTTCCAACACCAATAGTGCCAGTAGCAATCTGATTATATGTCCGTCTCGCCTTTCCTCTGAGCGTTTAGCGTCGGCCAGATCCCTTCGTCACTCCTCGTTGTCTCATTCTTGCCAGACCATGACCCGTTTGCTCCTCCATGGTGTACACGTGCTCCCACAAGGCCGCAACCACGTCTGCCTTATCATACATCAATATTCCACCAAGTTTTGCAGAGCCAGCCAATCTGTCTGCCTGTTCATTCCCCAGCACACCAGCATGCCCCGGAGAAAAGATCCAGGCGATGCTTGCCACCCGTGTCCTCCGAGGCAAGCCACTCTGCACGAAGCCTGCCTGTCCTCGCCTTCCTCAGCATGCCTTCTGAATCGGTTACAATGACAATGTGTGTCTGTACCGTATTTTCCATCCAGCGGAGAGCTGCAGTGACCTCCCCCACCTCCATTCTAAAGCTAGATGCTGTGGCATCATATGCCAGGCTCTCCTGCACCAAATGTCGACCATTACCTTTTGCTACGAACCCCCGGGCACTTCTCCTACCTCTTGACACCGAACCATCTGTGTAGATGATCACATCACCCGAGCGAGCATTATCATTAATTAGTTGCTGAATTTCCACTCCCTGCACTCCCGGCTCAGTGTGATTATGACTCTGCACAAGTCTGACCGCTCCACTGACACTCTGACCCACTCCTCTGCTCGCCTAATGTTCTCCAAGATGCATACGTGTCTGATCGTATCCTCCGCCTGAGCCATCCATGATTTCCCTCTTATCAGTCGCTGACCCTTAACTGCTTCCAGCGCCTCATGCAAAGGGTGATCTGTGTCTGCAGCTACTCTGAGGTATGTCTTCGCGTGCATCACATTGAGCCTGCCTGCAACAGTCGGCAAACCAAGGATGTAACGCATACACACTACTGAAGTGTCTCTTGTGCATTCCAGAAGGATCCGCATAGCTTCGTTCTGTATGTGCTCTAACTTCACCAGCTGACTCTTTGAGACAGTGAGCAGTCCTAGTCCATAATCAATCACTGAGAGGATCAAGTGCTGGTATAGTGTGAAAAACATTCTCTGCTCTGTGTCTATTGCAGCCATAGTTTTAAGTGCATTTTGTCCCTTTTAAGATCTTGTCACAACCGTCTCCACATGGTCCTTGAAGGACATGCTCCTGGCAAATGTGATTCCCAGATACTACAGTTTTTTCTCTCTGTTGACGCTTCTACCATCTATCATGAGGCTCGGGACATCAGCTCTCACAATTGAGTCCTCTCTCTCTCTCTCTCTCTCTCTCTCTCTCTCTCTCTCTCTCTCTCTCTCTCTCTCTCTCTCTCTCTCTCTCTCTCTCTCTCTCAACTGAGTCCCTGAGAGTTTATGAAATCGAGATAATGAACAAAACTATAAATATCTACAATCTTGGGTATATTCTCACGACTATTAAGTGATTCAATGACGAAGGATAATATATCATCGCACGTAACCGCCCGTTTGGGCAGGAGGACGATATATCGCCGTACTGCGGTTATCGTACTATTTTGTTTCGTTTTATCTGTCGAAATTTCCATATCAGTGATCGAAAATTTACTACTTTTTCTTTGGCGGTAAACCGGTTACAATCCACATAGCTCTGCCAAAGAAACTAAGTGCTTTAGAATGTGAAGATCGTCGCACAAAACTGATGGTGATGAAGTACAGGGCCGTTGGCTACGGCTTAACGCACATTGTGCTTTTGACTGGCAACTTGCATTTTTGACAGACGATAGTTTGTTACATTGTGCTTCGAATAAGACATAACTACAACATATGGCGGTAGCAAATGTGACTGATCCAAGACCGGTTAAGACAAGGGATGGAGTTATACCTCTCCATAGCACAAAACCTGTGCTAAATTGTAGGGACCATGTGTTGCAGCATGATCCCTCTCTCGGCCTGTCTAGTTTACTCCATTGGAAAGGTAACACCAATACGTCTGGAACAAGACAAGCTGCAGAAGATGCCGGATCAGCAAAAGAAAGTTCCAACTGTCCGCCTGTCGGAGCTCCGATCCTAGACCAGTTGCCACCAAGGCTTAGGGCCTGGTCTGCCCTGCCATGACATATAGTCTTTATGTTGCATATTTCCTCGCCCTAGGATAAGGCTTGTACTATCCTAATTGCGCTCCTCCGCCCGAATCTGTTGGCACAATCTGGGTTGGCGGGTTTGGTGAGCGCGGCCCAACATTCAGCGCTAACAGAACGCAGGTAGTAACGTCTACTGGCATACGGTAGCTCAGTCATATCTAAGACCCAACATTCAGTGCAAACAGAAAGCAGATAGTACCGTCTACTGTCAAACGGTAGATCAGTCATATCTGACTAAAACCCAACATTCGGTGTTAATAGAAAGCAGGTAGTGCCGTCTACTGTCATACGGTAGCTAATTCATGCCTAAGACCCAACATTCGGTGCTAACATAAAGCAGGTAGTACCGTCTACTGTCGTACGGTAGCTAAGTCATGTCTAAGACCCAACATTTGTCGCTAACATAAAGCAGGTAGTACCGTCTACTGTCATACGGTAGCTAAGTCATGCCTAAGACCCAACATTCGGTGCTAACATAAAGCAGGTAGTACCGTCTACTGTCGTACGGTAGCTCAGTCATGTCTGACTAAGACCTGACACACAAAGTCATGTCTAAGACCCAACATTTGTCGCTAACATAAAGCAGGTAGTACCGTCTACTGTCATACGGTAGCTAAGTCATGCCTAAGACCCAACATTCGGTGCTAACATAAAGCAGGTAGTACCGTCTACTGTCGTACGGTAGCTCAGTCATATCTGACTAAGACCTGACACACAAAGTCATGTCTAAGACCCAACATTTGTCGCTAACATAAAGCAGGTAGTACCGTCTACTGTCATACGGCAGCTCTGTCATATCTGACTAAGACTCAACATTCGGCGCTAACAGAAAGCAGGTAGTACCGTCTACTGTCATACGGTAGCTAAATCATGTCTAAGACCCAACATTCGCTGTTAATAGAAATCAGGTAGTGCCGTCTACTGTCGTACGGTTAAGTTAGTTGTTAGCATATCTTTACAGGACGTAGCAGTCAAGCCGAGTATTTTTTGGCTGTTTGTGATTCCTAGGCAAGTTTACGTTCAGTAGTTTGCCATTGATGTCTGAACGACCGGCACTCATACCATTCGATTGAAAAACAACCCAAGGCGTTCTGCTGCCAAATCGCCCGCAGATATGTTTCGAACGCAGGTATGCGAGATTACGAACTGCGTACGTACCCTCTTTGCTCTTCTATGGTGTCTTAACACATGCCGACGCATCTCGACTCCAAGACACAAAACTGCTCGTAATAAACCATTTGGTGTCGCGTGCCGCTATGTGGCATATGGTATGGAAGGGAGTTAACACACGAATTGATCCATGACGTCAGAGGTCGTAATGTGTGGAGAGGCATGGTCACCCACACCAGCCGGCAAGGCACTGGATGATGATGATGATGATGATGATGATGATGATGATGATGAGGGTTGATATAGTCAGTATAGCACCGGCAGCCTTGATTTCCAAAGACATTTCTTGGTACACATTTTAACCTGGTGTGACCTTAGAGCTGAGTTATAAAATCTGCTCCGATGTAGAATCGATCCCATGGCCACTGAACAGACAGGCCATCATCTAGGCACTGCCCTAACGCGAATGCCTTAGTCGTATGTGTCATATAACAAAGATGTTAACTAAGAATTATTAAGAGAAAGTTAAGAGGGAAGATTATATAAGAAATTAGCAATGAGCATTGTTGATTTGTATAGTGAAAAAATAACAAATTTTAGACGAGCTGTAGAAGAAAACAGATAAAAGTCACAAATATTGCACAAAATTAGACGACCTATAGAATTAAACAGATCAGTTTTTATGCATTATAGACTAAACAAAAGTTGGCAATGTAAAAAAAAAGGAAACAATTAAAATACTAGAATAACTAACCATTGATGGCACAGGTCTGAGAAAAACAAAGAACATGTAAGACAACAAACAGCAGCTCTAGGAACCATCATTTTAGGAGCATTTCAGTGTATATCGAAGGACGTATACTGTGTCCCAATCTGTATTCATTGTATCAAAGGACGTATACTGTGTCCCAATCTGTATTCATTGTATCGAAGGACGTATACTGTGTCCCAATCTGTTTTCATTGTATCGAAGGACGTATACTGTGTCCCAATCTGTATTCATTGTATCGAAGGACGTATACTGTGTCCCAATTTGTTTTCATTGTATCGAAGGACGTATACTGTGTCCCAATTTGTATTCATTGTATCGAAGGACGTATACTGTGTCCCAATCTGTATTCATTGTATCGAAGGACGTATACTGTGTCCCAATCTGTATTCATTGTATCGAAGGACGTATACTGTGTCCCAATCTGTATTCATTGTATCGAAGGACGTTTACTGTGTCCCAATTTGTATTCATTGTATCGAAGGACGTATACTGTGTCCCAATTTGTATTCATTGTATCGAAGGACGTATACTGTGTCCCAATCTGTATTCATTGTATCGAAGGACGTATACTGTGTCCCAATCTGTATTCATTGTATCGAAGGACGTATACTGTGTCCCAATCTGTATTCATTGTATCGAAGGACGTATACTGTGTCCCAATCTGTATTCATTGTATCGAAGGACGTATACTGTGTCCCAATCTGTATTCATTGTATCGAAGGACGTATACTGTGTCCCAATCTGTATTCATTGTATCGAAGGACGTATACTGTGTCACAATTTGTATTCATTGTATCGAAGGACGTATACTGTGTCCCAATCTGTTTTAATTGTGTACTTTTTCCTAAACGGTTCATGTCTAAATGTACAATTAATGTTAATGGTACTAACTTGGGTTAAATACACACATTAAAGTATCTAGACACATAGATAATAGTAGTTGGAATATGTATCACGCAGATAAAGAACAGAGTTGAGCATGCAAGGTGCATTTTGTAAAATGGACATGAAGAAATATTTATTTAATGTTATACCCTCCCAGAGATGGGGAAATAACAGATCCTGTGCGGGACCTTTGGGGTCGTGTGTATAATGTGAAAGGACAGACACGCCATTACTTCATGACGAATGGTGCTGCAGGGAGTGACCAGACGATCTCGCCGACACTCAGTTCTACGAGGACAGACCAGACGGACATAATTAGATTTCAGCTGGTACCATTAGTATTGGGACTCTTCGCTGGCTGTTGAATATGAAAACAGAGCTCGTAAGGGAATATCCGGAGAGCTGTGATATCGGTCCTCGATTCAAACTCCGAAGCTCCGAGCTACACGTTCACTAGACCAACATCTGATCTTTCATCCTGTCCCCACGGCTGACTGACGTGACTTTTCAAGCTAGATGCAATGTCAGGACATTTGTTATCGCTGACGCTTTCTTCATCACTGTCATTGTCGGTCTGTTGTCGCCATTAATCCCCTGTCGTTGTAGCACAGCAACAGTCTAGATCAGCTTTCGCAACAACTGTGCGGAATTCGTGTTTCCGTTTTTTGGAGGGAGAATACGACACGAAACATCGTCAGCTGCACTCGAGCACTACATAATAGTCTCAGACACGCAAGTTACCTATACTGGCACGTCTGTTTCATACATTTTTGTGTTGTTCTTAAGACAGGGGGCTCGAGTTTTGTAATTTGTTAAATGATTTACGTCGTTGAACTAGACTACACAGTTGGAAACATAGCTGCGGGAGATTTGGAAGCAGGCTGCCCTGCGTTGGTTTCCATACAATGATGTGAGTGTCGGTCGTTTAGAAAGCAATGGAAAATTACACAAGAAATCACAAAACAGAAATAACATGCTAGGGTTGACTGCCAGGTCCTGAAAAGGATATGCAACTATCTAGACTACACGGAGACGTCGTGGCGCACTGGCTAGCAAGCTGGCATACCAACCTGGTGGTCGTATGTTCGAGTCCACTTCAAGGCAGGGGTTTTTGTTTACAGACCTGTGCTGTCAGGTCTACCCAGCCTTATATTAGTGCCAGGGCATCTTCTGGAAAGTCAAGGCTGTTTGCGTGACATTTACCACACCGCCATGGTTTTAAAATGAGTACTTTAATTTTGCTGACTAAACTACATGGTTTTAAATTGAGTACTTTACTTTTGCTGACAAAACCACATGGTTTTAAACTGAGTACTTTACATTTGCTGACAAAACCACATGGTTTTAAAATTAGTACTTTACTTTTGCTGACTAAACCACGTAATTTTACACTGACAACATTACTTTTTCTGACTAAACCATTTGGTTTTAAACTGAGTACTTTACTTTTGCTGAATAAACCACATGTTTTTAAGACACATATACTATATTCCTGGCAGTTGTAGATTTTCAACAGCCTGCCTGCCTGTCTGTCTAACTACCTGCTAAATGGGCGTCTAGCTGTTCATGTATCGCTGTTAATATTGCTCTTATGTCTATCGATCTGTCTTAGTGGGTAGCTTTTAGTCATAGCCATATATTGCCCCGTCTATCTAACTGTCTGTGGCCTTGTCTATCATCCAGCATATCCGGCTACCTATGGCCCGGTCTATCTGGCTGTCTGTGGTCCTGTCTACCTGGATGTCTATGTCCCTGTCTATCTGGATGTCTATGTCCCTGTCTATCTGGCTGTCTATGGCGCTGTCTATGTGGCTATATCTGTCTATCTGGCCATCTATGGCCTTGTCTATCTGGTTGTCTGTTGTCCTGTCTACCTGGATGTCTATGTCCCTGTCTACCTGGATGTCTATGTCCCTGTCTACCTGGATGTCTATGGCCTTGTCTATCTGGCTATCTATGGCCTTGTCTATCTGGCTGTCTATGGCCCTGTTTATCTGCTGACGATGGTCCTGTCTGTCGTCCTG
>JACEFZ010022275.1:0-30000 GCA_014155875.1 Cepaea nemoralis | reverse complement strand
GGAAGAGTTACTTGGATGAGTTGCTTGGATGAGTTGCTTGGACGAGTTGCTTGGATGAGTTGCTTGGATGAGTTGCTTGGATGAGTTGCTTGGATGAGTTGCTTGGATGAGTTGCTTGGACGAGTTGTTTGGATGAGTTGCATAGACGAGTTACTTGGAAGAGTTACATGGAATAATTACTTGGAAGAGTTACTTGGATAAGTTACATGGATGAGTTACATGGATGAGTTACATGGATGAGTTACATGGATGCGTTACACGGATGCGTTACACGGTTGAGTACACGGATGAGTTACATGGATGAGGTATACTGTTTTCCTTGCCTTTAGATTTGGTCAGTGTTGCTTGGATTTTCCAGCAACATTTCGATGCCTGCACTCGTCGTTTCGCTAAGTGAGGGAAAGGCCAGCCTCCTATCCCTCCGTGCATTCTGGCCTACAAAATGTGATAGCCCTATCATATCCCAGACACATAGGGGAAAACTGCTTCACAAAAATTTGGTTAAACTAGTTAATGAATACCAAGTGCTACAGGAGACAAATTAAAATCGGACATTGATTAGAGAAATTAGACGTTGACAGTCAAAATTTTTGGACATGTTATGAGAAGAAATGGTTTGGAGAACTTAGTGACAACTGGCAAGATCGAAGGGAACAGACCGAGAGGAAAATACCTGGATGGCTTAGCCACATGGCATAGACGTGACAGGAACACCGAGCTGATTCACGACACTTGTGACCGAGTTAAATGGCGAGCCATGACCGCCCACGCTTTCCGGCATGGCACATGATTGATTGATTGATTGATTGATTGAGTTAATGAATAATTGCAGTTAATCAGTGATTGTCGTAACAGATAATATAATAACAGATTTAGACTAAAGTCGGTATTGATTGATTCGAGTGAAGGAAATCACACGCACCTGACACAGGATTCACAATAGGTTCCTATTCGGACTTGTCACAAATACCTGTTTTTCCACATGTCATGAATACATGTTTTCACACATGTCACAAATATTTGTTGTCCTACTTGTTACAAATACATGTTTTCCTATTTGTCATAAATACGTTTTCCTGCTTCTCACACATACACGGTTTCCTACTTGTCACAAATGCGTGTTTTCCCCACTTGTCACACATATGTGGTATCCTATTTGTCACAAATACGTGTTTCCCTAACAAGTAACGAATCCATGATCCCACTGACGATGACTGGAAGCCAATGGCATGCACTGTGTATCAAATTATGGACAAAACCATACAATTGCCTGTCTGCGGACATGCGCACTCTGTCTATACAGGAAATTGTATTGTCCGTGTTTAATCTTGTTTCGGTGAAGTCATCCAAGTGTTCAAAATACACCCTGGGCTGGTCGCAGTAGTAACATGGGCAACATATTTATAGGTATTGATTAGCACTCATGTCACAGAATGAAAATTCAAAATTGAACTAATCTTTCCTCCCCTCCCTTCCCCCCCCCCCTTTTGATTGTTAACATGAAAATAACAGACCCTTTTTACACGCTTTAAGGTTCATTGTTCATATGGTGCTGTCTGTCGGTCGGTCGGTAACCACACTACCTTTTTTTTTTTTTAGCATATCCTTTACAGGACTTAGCTGTCAACACCAGCATCTTTCAGCTGTATGTTGATCTCTTGGCAAGATTACGCTCAGTAGTTTGCCATTGCTTTCTGAGCGGCCGGCTCACATACCCCGCAAGTCACCAATGCGATTCGAACCACTGCTGATTCTAACCGTCATCACGTTAACCGACGAGAGTATACGAGATTACGGAGAAAGTCATAACACCTATAACTTCTTATTTCGAGAAAAGTGGCGTGTGTGTGTGGTGTGTGTGTGTGTGTGTGTGTGTGTGTGTGAGTGTGTGTGTGTGTGTGTGTGAGTGTGTGTGTGTGTGCGCGCGTGAGTGTGTGTGTATGTGCGTGAGTGTGTGTATATGTGCGTGAGTGTGTGTGTGTGAATGTGTGTGTGTGAGAGAGTGAGAATCTATCTGTCCTCAGCTCTGCTCTACAAAACCCAGACCCCATTTATCATCTCTTCCGGAGTCGCATCCGAAGCAATCCTGTCCCCGAGGAACACCGCCTGTTGACGGGAACACACCAGAGCAGGCTAATCCAGGCTGGACTTTGAAAGGCAGACAAATGTGGCAGTGCAGCACTCAAAGGATTAAACTCTGTCACAGCTAGTTAACACTTCGACAGACGAGAGTCTTCCGGGCCAAGTGTATCAGTAGTGTTAACTTTACTTGCATTTACCGATGTGTAACAGTATGTGTTTTTTGTTTCTTATGGCTGTTTTAACAGTCTGGTGTAACTGGTATAACTGATATAATTCAATGTATTTCAGTATGTTGGTACTTTACTTACAGCAGATGGAAGATGTGTTAAGTTAAATGTAGAATAGGCCAGGCATCCTGAGAAAACTATGGAACCACATAGGAAGCCAATGGGAAAGTACTTAGCAAAGTTTATCAACAGAGCATACGAGCACACATGGAATACGGGACAACTGCGTGGTGTTCCACATCAAAAATCACACTACAAGAGCTAGACAAGATGCACAATCAAGCACTTAGAGTCACCACATGATGGATGAGATCAACCCCTATAGTGGAGATGGAGAAGATGGGGGGGGGGGGGGGGAGGGGAGGGGACACAAACACTGAGAGAGCGCAGAGATACGAAAACGCTAATTCAAGCAGAAAAGTTCCACAGCTTCCCAGGCCACCCTATGAAGAACAGATTTGAAAACCTAGCTATGGAGCGGTTGAAAAGAAGCAGCTGTATCCACCAGGCCAAACGACTCTGCTGAGAAACCACCGATCTGCCCACAGTTAGTATTCCCCTGAAAGCTATTCTAGAGCGAACTCCATGGAAAGATGAACATAGGCTATCACTACACATCCAGACAAAACTGAGAGGAATATTTGACAAGGAAGAACTGAACAGTGTACAGCGCAGAACAGCTACTCTCCGCTTCATTGATGAAGAATACCCACACGACCTCTGGATCCTAGTCTACACAGATGGGTCAGCACAAAATGCTGTTCGAAATGGAGGAGCTGGAATGTACATAGAATACACAAATAATAGTAGGGACAAGGCCAGAGTACCAACAGGAAAGTACTGCCATAACTATGATGCTGAAATTGAGGAAATCAAGATAACAACAGAGAAATTACTAAATACCACCCGTGGTACACAACCTGTGGTGCTATTGACAGATGCAAAATCAGGACTCGAGGCGCTCCTGTCTGGGAGATTGCCAGTATTAAGGACACCACTTTCTGAACTTAGAAGTCAGCATAAGTGGGATACTATTCCACTGTGGAATACCCGGAAACGACAGAGCTGATCGATTGGCTAAGGAAGGCGCAAATGAAGAACAGCCTGATGTGCCTGTTACATACCACCAAAAGAAAAGAACGACCAAATCAGTCAGAGAGCCACCAAAACCTGCTCAAGAAGACTACCACGTTATGGATAGACCAGAACAAGTCATTATTCTGCGCCTCAGAACAGGACACAATAGATTACACAACCATCTGTATACAAAATTTAAGATTGGTGAAACAGAAATGTGCACATGTGGATTGGCGTCACAGACAGCAGAGAACATACTTCAAGACTGCCCAAACTACAACATATCTAGGCAAACCTTCTGGCCTAAAAGAAAAAGTCGCTTAAAAGTCAACAGGGTCGACTTCATTGCACCGGGATTTTATCCCATATGGCTAGGTCTCTTTCCACAGCGCGGAAAGCGTCGCACAAAGCACGAACTCCGTAGCTTTAGCGACGACTCGCAGGACAGGAGTCTCCGAAAAATTTCACTCGTGAATCGAAGGATGTGGCCCGGAATCGAACCCACAACCTTCGGAGCCCGAGTCAAACGGCTTGACCACTTCGCCACGGAGACGACAGTGGAAGATAACCTATATGGACCGCTAAGTGAACTAAAAAAGACAGCTAAATTCATACAAGAGACAACATTTGCGTTATAGACATATTTCAAGCGAACGAAAGAAGAAGAAGAATAGGCCAGTTACAGGCAGCATTTCACAAGATGAAGTATGATATTCTCTACAGTATATCAATCCGGAATAAGTGGACAAGTCTGCAGCTGAGCAGAGCAGGGCACTCACTTGTCCTTACAGTCAGAAATGGCTGTCAAAGGCAGAGGTAAAAGACCACCATGTGGATGTGGAAGGCAAGGGGAAACCACCACATTATCTTCCCAAGACTTCATGGCAAAACATAAATCAAAGTTAGTGAAGGACGTTAATGGCTGTCTTAGGGCATCCTCGTCCGGTAGGGACAGTCATGAGCCACAGGTGACACCAGACCGTCATCCAGCTACTGATGGCAAAATCATAACTAAAATAAATAAATTTAGAGTAGGAACATGGAATGTTAGGACATTAAATGAGCTAGGAAAGTTGACCAATGTTCTAGGAGAGATGGATAGCATGAAAATGAATATACTAGGCGTTAGTGAGATGAGATGGAAGGGATCGGGCAAAATTATAGCTGACAATCACACAATAATTTATTCTGGAGGGGATACACATGAAAAAGGTGTAGGAATAATATTAGACGAAAAAACAGCCAAGTCAATTAATGGATACTGGTGTATCTCAGATAGAGTTATTATGGTAAAAATCAAAGGCAAACCAATAGACATAAATATTATACAAGTATATGCACCAACAGCAAGCAGTAGTGATGAAGAAATACAACACTTTTACGACGAAATAGAAATGGCGATGGCTCAAATGGGATCACAAGAAATAAAAATAATACTTGGTGATTTTAATGCAAAAGTAGGAAAAGGAAAAATGGAGGATGTAGTGAGGAATTATGGTTTAGTTACAAGAAATGAAAGAGGGGAAAAGCTAATAGAATGGGCAAATATCAATGAGATGATAATTGGAAACACATGGTTTAAACACCATAAAAGACGACTGTACACATGGATAAGCCCTGATAAGGAAATACGCAACCAAATTGACTACATACTAATTAATAAAAGATTTAGAAACGCTTTAATTAATGCAAAGACAATGCCTGGTGCTGACTGTAATAGTGATCATGTACCACTATGTGGACAAATAAAAGTAAGATTAATGAGAGGGGAAAAAATGGTTAAGAACATGAGACTTAATAAAGAGGTTCTGAAAATAGATAAAGAAATGCAAGAACAATACAGAGTGACTGTGAAAAATAGGTACAATGCAATAACTAAAATACAGAGTATAGATGAACAATGGGAAATGTTAAGGGACTCCATTCATCAAACTAGCAAAGAAGTATTACCAAAGAGAGGCAAAATAGCTAAGAAAAAATGGATGAATGAAGATATCTTAAAACTGATGGACAAAAGTAAACAGAGTAAAAATGACAAACAAGAATACGCTAAGATAAATAAAGAAATAAAAGATAAATGTGGGAAGGCTAAAGAAAGTTGGTTAAACGAGCAATGCAAAAGAAATTGAATTAAATTCCATTAAAGATACAAAAAATATGCACAGACAAATCAGTGAGCTTACAGGAAGAAAAATAAGAATAAATACAGGGTGTTTGAAATCAAAAACAGGAAAGATAATAGTTAGAGGAAGATGCTATAATGAAGAGGTGGAATGAGTATATAAGAGAATTATATGAAGGAGAAAGGGGAGAATTAACAGAAGATAGTAACTTAGAAGGTCCACCTATTCTGAAAGAAGAAGTCGCTGACGCTATGAAACGTATGAAGAAAGGAAAAACAACTGGGCCAGATGAAATCACAATAGAAGAATTAGAAGTATTGGGAGAATTTGGAGTAGATATATTAACCTAAAATGTTGAATGATATTTACAGCAGTGGATATTTACCCAGTGATATGCTGAAATCTTTATTTATAGCTATACCAAAAAGACCAGGAGCAATTGATTGTGAAGATTTTCGTACAATTAACCTTATAAACCATATCACTAAGCTTCTACTCAGAATCATAATGAGAAGAATCAAAAAGAAAATAAAAATGGAAATTAGTGAAGAACAGTATGGATTTGTGGAAGGAAAGGGCACAAACAATGCAATTTATACATTACGGACACTAATAGAAAGGTCAATAGAGAAACAGAGAGACATATATTTGTGCTTCATAGATTATACTAAGGCATTTGATAAAGTAAAACATGATGAACTGATTAAAATGTTGGAAGATATCAACATTGATGGAAAAGATTTAAGAATAATAAAGAATGTTTACTGGAACCAAGTAGCAGCAATTAAAATGGGAAATAAAGAGGGTAGTTACGAACAGATAAAGCTAGGAGTACGACAAGGGTGTGTCTTGTCACCAGATCTTTTCTCCCTGTATAGCGAAGTAATAATGAGAGAGATCAAAGAGATGCCAGGAATACTAGTTGGAGGTTATAATATAAATAATATACGCTATGCAGATGACACAGTATTGGTGGCGGATAATTCAACAGACCTACAACAATTATTAGACGTTGTAGTAACAGAGAGTGCAAGGAAAGGACTCTCCTTGAATATCAAGAAAACAGTAACAATGGTAATATCAAAGAAAATGGTGACACCAAAATGTGACATAGAAATAGAAGGGAAAATCCTTAACCAAGTTGATAATTTTAGATACCTAGGGGCATTTATAACATCAGATGGAAGATGTACAACAGAGATTAGGAGTAGAATAGGGCAGGCAAAAGCCGCTTTTCAGAAAATGAAGAGTATCTTATGCAATAAGTCACTATCACTGAATGTAAGAAAGAGAGTGCTGAAATGCTATGTAGAACCAGTTTTGCTGTATGGCAGTGAATCTTGGAACGTAAATGAACAAATTAAGAAGAAATTAGAAGCAACAGAGATGTGGTTCCTGAGACGAATGCTGCGAATTCCTTGGACTATCAGAGCAACTAACGACGAGTGCCTGAAACAGGCTAATGAAACTAGAACATTATATACAACAATAAGACAGAGACAAACATCTTTCTTCGGTCACGTGATGAGAAGAGAGGCATTGGAGAACATCGTAACAACTGGAAAGATCGAGGGGAAGAGAGGCAGAGGTAGACCAAGAGAAGTGATGCTGGATGGATTAAGACGGTGGCATGGAGGAATATCAGCACCAGAGTTGATCCAGAAAACCAAAGACCGAGATCTATGGAGAGCCATGAACGCCTACGCCAGCCGGCACGGCACTTGATGATGATGATATCAATCGACAATGGCTGTCGTAAGTGTAAAGAATGAATGTCGTAGTAGTTATTTGTTCTTCTTTACCACTTTAGTGTCGTCCCTTGAGTGAGGGGAATCAACACCCACATTTTTTAAAATTCAATATCTCTATCCTGGAGATATCCAGCAGACTCCGTCCACAACACTCCCTCAATCTGAAGACACCTTCTTCTCTACTCTCACTCACCCCTAGATCATGCCCCCTCTCACTCTTCCCCAACACAACATACTCAACAACTCTAGCTCTAACAAATAAATACAAATAATTTATTAAGCAAAGAGTATGTGTGTGAGAAGTGTGTGTGTGTAATGTGTAGAATGTGTGTCGAATGTTCTAGTGTGTGCAAACTTAGACCAAGTAGCTGAAGAGCCCAGCCCGATCATCCCGGAAAGGATCACACCACATCTTCATTCAGTCCACATTACTCTCACCAAGGAATGTGTCCCTCCTGCTAGATGTAGACTTCCACCGGTCGCTGCTTGATCACTCAATAACCTAGTCACAGTCTGACCTTGATCCTGCCTGGATCACACACCGTTATTACATGTCCCTATTGTTCTGCGACTTATAACATCCTTGTCTAGTGAGGACACGAAAATACTGTTCCTTGAACTAAATGTAATTTCTGTCTAAAGTGTCTATTGCTCACAAGATCACTGTTTTAATAACTTCGTAATCAGTTTATACTGTTCTATTCCCATGTGATGTGGAAAAACTGTACCTATTAGTCTTTTCACCTGTCGTGTGAAAACATAATACCCACTGGACTTTTCCCATGTGGTGTAAAAAAAAAACGATTCTCTTGTTTTGTTCACATGTGATGTTTGAAGCATTAATTTCACGATTGGTCCTTCTCCAAATTGATGCGGAGAAAACAATCTCTAGTATTCTGCTAACGTGTGACGTTTAATAAATACTCTCACGATTGTTCCTTTAAACCCCTTTCATCATGGGCCCAGTGCAAAAGTTGCTGACTAACTGCCTGCACTAAGGTCTCCATTCTCAGTGACTTGAGTGACCTAAGGGAACCTGTAAAAGAGATAACCATACACTTGGTGAGAGCACCTGTCCCTGACCTCCATTGGATGGGGGTAGGCTGACATCCTCACTCAGATACATGACAGTGAACCAACTCTGTCATGGGCAGAGGAGCTCTTCACTCCGGTCTGCGGTGGGCTAAGACCAGGACAGAGCAAATTGTAAAGTGTAGACCCCCAGCAGACCTCACTGGAAGATCCCACCATTGGACATTCTCCCTATCCCCAATCTCTCCAAATATAATCCCATTTCACTATTCCCCATCAGCGAAGCCACCTGCCTTCTTACACTAGTTAATCTTAACAATGTGACTGCCTATTGTCGCTGATATTCCTTGACTACCTAACCACAATGTAACAACACTATGTTATAGTTCTAAACTATATTTCTAATCTATTCCACATTAATTATAGCTAGATGCAATCTATAAAATACCTCAATGCATTTGAATCTGAATAATACACAATTTGCCATAAAGACACATGTTAAGCAAAACCGAACACATGCGATTCTATTCAACACGGATCAAGCCAGCTATCACTTCTGCCCACGTCAACTGTTTGAGCTACACTAGCCAAAAACAAATCATGTTTTTGTCACCAAGAGCCTTGAATTGTTCACGTGACGTTCCCTTTGATGTCAATACATCAGATGGTTTCAGGGGCAGATAATCCATTTCAGAATAAGATCTTATCTCCCTTGTTTAATCAATGTCACCAGTGGTCTCCCCTGTCCTGACAACCCAACACAGCCAGCGTCTGTCTTTGATTCCGCTGGTCGGCAAATTAACCTTGACATATTTTATGTCTACCCAAGACTTCTCAAGGTCCGCGGTGCCATTTGATCTACCCGCCACTTGTAAACAACTCCAGCTGTTACTCTGACTGTCCTTGGTATTTTTGACATCTGATTGTAACTTGCAGTGAATTCATGACATAGGCCCCCTCTTAAGAGAGTAGTCCATCTCACTCTTTTCCACTGCAAGTTCAATCCAGATGATTCATTCCTCTTCTTCAGGAGCTGGATGTCTTAACAAGAAGTCCGCTCCAACATTTTCCTTCCCAGGAATGTACTCCACGGTGAAATTGTAGGGTTGAAGTAACAACGACCACCGCATCAAACGGGCGTTGAGCTTCTGAGAAGTAGCCAGGAACATCAAGGGCTGATGATCCGACTGGACCCGAAACTTAACTCCATACAAATAGGGCTGAAATTTTTGCACGGCCCATACGAGAGACAAGCATTCTCTCTCGACGGTCGAATAATTCCTCTCAGCCTGGAGAAGTTTCTTACTTGCGTATGCCACAGGTTTCAAAACCGAAGCATCGTCTTTTCCTTCCTGTAACAAAGCTGCCCCAATCCCAATCCCACTCGCATCCGTTCTCAACACAAATGGTTTGGAAAGGTCAGGGAGCTGTAATACAGGCTTGCTGACCAAGGCCTCCTTTAACTGACGATAGGTAGTCTCACATTCTGGTGTCCAAATGATTTGGTCCGGGAATCCCTTTTTCAAGGTTTCCGTCAATGGAGCTCCCATTTCAGTAAAATGTGGGATAAATTTGTGGTAGAACTCACACAACGAGAGAAAAGATCGCACATCCTTCTTCGTTTTTGGCCTTGGTGCATTTCTGATTTTCTCCAGGTTCTTTTCTTCTGGGACAATGTGTCCTGGAGTGATGGTGTGACCTAGAAATTCCAGAGTCTGGTAACCAATCATGCACTTGGTTGGGCGAGCGGTAAGCCCTGCTTCCCTGAGTCTATTAAACACTCTCTCCAAGGATTGCAAGTGGTCATCCAAGCTGTCACTGGAAATCAGAATATCATCCATGAATGAGATGATGGCCGGATTCTGTAAAGGATCTAGTAAAGTCCTCATCATGCGTGTAAACACACTAGGTGCATTGCTGAGTCCAAAGGCATGACCTTGAATTCGTAGTGTCCACTGGGTGTACTGAAGGCCAACAGTGGTCGAATCTCCGGTTTGACTGGTATCTGATAGTACCCCCGACTCAGATCCACCTTTGAAAAGTACCGAGCCTTATGGAGCCTAGCGAATAACTGAGTTGGATTCGGCAAAGGTTCCACCTGAAATTGTGTATGACTGTTCAGAAGTCGGTAATCTATACACAACCGGTGTTCTCCACTTGGTTTGCGTAACAAAACTACCCCCGCGTTGTATGGGGATGTGGATGGCGCAATCACGTCATCCTCCAGCAGTTTTTGTATTTCCTCCTCCAGGGCCTTTTCCTTAGAGAATGGCACTGGGTAAACCTTTTGGCGAACAGGCTCTTGGGTGGTCAACGTCATCTCGTACTCCACCAACCTCGTTCGTCCTGGTTTATCAGTCAGTATCTCCTGATGAGACTCGAGAACCTGGGTAATCATTTCCCTCTCCTGGGAAGTCAGATCAGGGTTCACTTGCACATCCCTATAGGTTTCCTGGTGTACCAAGGGATATTCCCTGCCCTCGTTGGTTCCCACTTCCGTCTCCACTGCAACTGCCATTGCCATGTCTCCGGGTCTCTCTTCGTATTTCCGCAAGAGATTGATATGGAAAATCTTCGACTTTCCCCGGATTCGGATCTGATAGTTGGTTCTGGATATCACCCTTTCCACGGGAAATGGTCCTTGCCAACCTATCTCCAGTTTGTTGTTTCCCGTTGGGAGTAGCAACAAAACTTTGTCTCCCACCTCTAGAGATCTGTCTTTAGACCTACGGTTGTAGTAAGCCGCATGTCTTTTTCTTGCCTTTTTCAAGTTTTGATTCGCCAGAGTCCATCCCTTGTGGAGTTTTTCTTTCAGTTCCTCCACGTATTTGTAAGATGAGATCACTTCTTCTGACGTCCCCTCTTCAGTCCAACTCCTCAACATGGCTTCCAACGGTCCTTTGATTGGACGACCAAACAGCAACGTAGCGGGTGGTAGTCCTGTTGAGCCATGAGGAACTTCCCGATAGGCAAAGAGTGCTGCTGGGATATATTCATCCCACCTATCAGGTTTTTCCTGTGCCAGTTTCCTGAGCATTGTCATCAACGTGCCGTTAAAACGCTCTACTTGTCCATTGGCTTGAGGATGGTAAGGGCTGGTATGTATGTGGTTAGAGTGAAACACCCTAAATACCTCCTCCATGAGTTTTCCACAAAACTGGGACCCATTGTCCGTCAGAATTTGATCAGGGAAGCCTAATCTGGTAAAGGCCTCCATCAGTGCGTCCGCCACTCGTTTCGAGTCAATCGTGGTCAACGGTATGGCTTCACCCCACATTGTACAGCAATCCACCATGGTGAGAATATACATGTTCCTCTTCCTAGTCCTAGGAAGTGGACCCACGATATCGATGGCTACCCTCTCGAAAGGAGAGTTCATGATGGGCATCTCACCCAAGACCACCGGTGCTGTCCAGTGTTTCGGTGCCACTCTCTGGCACTCAGGGCATGACTTCACATACCGACGCACATCATCTGTCATTCCCGGCCAATAGTAGTGGCAGGAAATTCGCTGCATGGTGGCGGCAATACCCATGTGTCCACTAAAGGAGATGGTATGCCCCATATGAAGAATCTGGGACCGGTGAGCTTTCGGGACGACCAACTGACCGTATAGGTTGTCTCCCCTTCCGGCTCTCCTGTAGAGTATCCTATTCTTCATGTAGTACTGCCCCCGTCCTGGTGGATCAGCACTTCTCTGCAGCTTTTTGTAGCAAGGACGTAAAGTAGCATCCTCACTCTGGGCAGTTCGTAGCTCCCCCGGCATTGGGTTAGTCACAATTGCTTCTGCCTCTTCCGGTCTCGTCTGAGAGCGAGTCTGTATTGCTCCCATATGGATTGGCTCTCTGGGCATTCCCAGAAAGACATACCGGCAACCGAGGATGACCAGAAAAATGGGATCGGTCAATACAGCAGCCTTGATTGTGCCGGTGACATATCTTGACCGAATATCCACGTTTGCAATGGGCAACTTCATGGCCACAGCACTCTTCTGTGCAGGCTGTATCTCCATGGTCTCACCTGTGAATTGTTCTGGATGTACCAGATCCGCAGAAATAACGGCCTCCCCGTCCAGTCCTGTGTCGTACAAACACTCCACTTGACGACCGTTAACCTCTACCAATTCCACTACAGGTGGTTTATCCTGGTCTGGAGTCTCTTCCTCGGCCTCGACCTGTTCAGTGGGCTCCACCTTAGGTTTCCCTGGAGCACACGACGAATTAGAGTCTCCTGACTTTCCCCTGCAGTCAATAGCATTGTGCGTGTTTGACTTGCATTGGTTGCACCATTTCCCTGTCCTAGATTTTCTAGTTCCGGACTTGAGTGAGCTCTCCTGGTGGCGAGCTTCCTTGTTGACCTTGGCAGATTCCGTGACAACCTCCTTGGAAGTCACTTGACATGCTGCGAAGTGAGGGCTCTCAGCCTTCGATTTGCAGTCCCTCGTATTGTGAGAGGGTGACTTACAAATTGAACACCATTTCTCCGACCACTGTCGTTTTGGTGTAGAGCTTGAAGTGCTCTTGCTTCCCTCCTTCGTCTTCTCTGAACTATCCTCTGATTTTTGTACATAAGGTTCCCCCTTTTTGGTTCCTGAGTTTTTGGGTTTCTTCTTTTCATGTTTTCCTGACTTTTGGTGTTGGTTGAAAGGTTTTCCCCTGCCTCCCCATGTACCTCGACGAACCGTTCTGCTAATTTTGTCACGAGGTCAATACGTTCCGCTCCTTATTCTCCCAGGAATGTCCTGAGAGGTTTTGACATTTGCTTCTTCAGTTGGTCGACCACCATGAGCTCTTCCAGACTCTCATAGTCATGTGCGAACCCAGCCAAATCCATCCACTTATGGAGATAGGATTTTAGACGCAAACTGTAGGCGGCAAACAACTCCCCCAGTTCTCGTTTCGCTGCTCGACATTTTTTTCCGGTAGGTGTGTGACGTAACCTAGAATCGTTTCAGCAGAGCCGTCTTCAATTCGTCATAATTGTTCTCATGTCCTGGTGGCAGGCGAGAATAAACCTCGTAGCCGGTCCCGCGTAATCCCTGGGATAGCTTGAGATTCCATTTGTTACGCTCCAGACCCATAGCAACGGACATGGCCTCGAAGCGTTGAAGGTACTGGTCAATCTTCTCTTTGTCCTCCTCGTAGATCGCTAGAGGGAACTTCATAGCATGGATAACTATGTCCCCCTACTGGTGTTGAGCCTGGGATGGAGGAACCTCCAACTGCTCCCTCAGTTTCCCCATTAGATTGACTCTTCAACTCGAGTTCCCTCATCCGGTACTCGTGCTCCCTTTTCTGAGCTTCTTGCTCCGCTTCCCGTTTCCGAGCAGCTTCCTCAATTTCAAGTTTCCTAGCTGCCTGACCAGCTTCAAATTCCAGTTTCTTGGCTGACTGTTCTAACTCCATCCTTCTCAATTCCAACTCGGCCTTTCGATCTTCCCTTTCAGCTTGACGAAACTCCCTCTCCACCTCCTGTATGTAATCTGTTAGGGCAGAACCCGACAAACCCATTTCTTCCCCTTTCGCTCTTAGTTCTGCGTGGTTAGTTTAGGAGTGGCCATTTTTCAAAGAGGTAAGTCAGCAGATAGAGTGCAGATTATCTCCAAGAGGAATATATATATATATATATATATATATATATATATATATATATATATATATATATATATATATATATATATATATATATATATATATATTAACAATTACTGTTAATCTATATAATTAAGACCACAACACAACACAATCACTCAGTGACAAGAGCAGAATCAGGACCACAGACCTATGCAGACGTGTGAAGTGTGAACAGGTAAGATATGTGTCTTAACCCCTATCCACATTCACTCTAGCTGGATTCTCTCTCTAACAATATCTCCGTCCCTTAACTAAAGATCCCGTGTCAAAAGACCCCGTTGTCCGGCGATCCCACTGTCAAAGGATCCCGTCTACAAGAGATCCCACGGTCCAAAGATCCCGTTTACGAGAGATCTCACGGTCCAAAGATCACGTTTACGAGCCCCCAATAAATGTCGTAAGTTATCCCTTCTTCCTTTAGTGTCGTCCCTGGAGTGAGGGGAATCAACACCCACATTTTTATTACCCAATATTATTGTCCTAGAGAAACCACCAGACTCCGTCCACAAAACTCCGTCAGTCTGTTGACACCTCTTTCTTACTCTCACTCACCCCTAGATCATGCCCCCTCTCACTCTTCCCCAACACAACATACTCAACAACTCTAGCTCTAACAAATAAATACAAAATAATTTATTAAGCAAAGAGTATGTGTGTGAGAAGTGTGTGTGTGTACTGTGTAGAATGTGTGTCGAATATTCTAGTGTGTGCAAACTTAGACCAAGTAGCTGAAGAGCCCAGCCCGATCATCCCGGAAAGGATCACACCACATCTTCATTCAGTCCACATTACTCTCACCAAGGAATGTGTCCCTCCTGCTAGATGTAGACTTCCACCGGTCGCTGCTTGATCACTCATATACCTAGTCACAGTTTAACACTTGATCCTGCCTGGATCACACACCGTTATTACATGTCCCTATTGTTCTTAGACTTATAACATCCTTGTCTAGTGAGGACACGAAAATACTGTTCCTTGAACTAAATGTAATTTCTGTCTAAAGTGTCTATTGCTCACAAGATCACTGTTTTAATAACTTCGTAATCAGTTTATACTGTTCTATTCCCATGTGATGTGGAAAAACATGTACCTATTAGTCTTTTCACCTGTCGTGTGAAAACATAATACCCACTGGACTTTTCCCATGTGGTGTAAAAAAAACAACGATTCTCTTGTTCTAGTTCACATGTGATGTTTGAAACATTAATTTCACGATTGTTCCTTCTCCAAATTGATGCGGGGAAAACAATCTCTAGTATTCTGCTAACTTTGACGTTTAATAAAATACTCTCACAATTGTTCCTTTAAACCCCTTTCATCATGGGCCCAGTGCAAAAGTTGCTGACTAACTGCCTGCACTAAGGTCTCCATTCTCAGTGACTTGAGTGACCTAAGGGAACCTGTAAAAGAGATAAAAATACACTTGGTGAGAGCACCTGTCCCTAACCTCCATTGGATGGGGGTAGGCTGACATCCTCACTCAGATACATGACAGTGAACCAACTCTGTCATGGGCAGAGGAGCTCTTCACTCCGGTCTGCGGTGGGTTAAGACCAGGACAGAGCAAAATGTAAAGTGTAGACCCCCAGCAGACCTCACTGGAAGATCCCACCATTGGACATTCTCCCCATCCCCAATCTCCCCAAATATCATCCCATTTCACTATTCCCCATCAGCGCAGCCACCTGCCTTCTTACACTAGTTAATCTTAACAATGCGACTGCCTATTGTCGCTGATATTCCTTGACTACCTAACCACAATGCAACAACACTATGATATAGTTCTAACTATATTTCTAAGCTATTCCACATTATTTATAGCTAGATACGATCCTTAAAATACCTTATGCCATTCTGACGCAATCTCTGAATCTAATACACAATTTGCCATAAAAGACACATGTTAAGCAAAACCGAACACATGCGATTCTATTCAACACGGATCAAGCCAGCTATCACTTCTGCCCACGTCAACTCTCTGAGTTACACTAGCCAAAACAAATCATGTTTTTGTCACCAAGAGCCTTGAATTGTTCACGTGACGTTCCTTTGATGTCAATACATCAGATGGTTTCAGGGGCAGATAATCCATTTCAGAATAAGATCTTATCTCCCTTGTTTAGTCAATGTCACCATTGGTCTCCCCTGTCCTGACAACCCAAAACAAGGTAGCGAGTCCTGCATTTTCCCAATGTTCACAATAACAAGCCTACAACTTTCTGTCGTGTGGTGACAATCAAAGCCGCCATTCGTTTGATGTCGGGGAATTCTCAGAGTCCCGCGGGTGTCCTGATCTCACCGACTAGAAGTCAACAACTTGCAGCTGTTACTCTGACTGTCCTTGGTATTTTTGACATCTGATTGTAACTTGCAGTGAATTCATGACATAGGCCCCCTCTTAAGAGAGTAGTCCATCTCACTCTTTTCCACTGCAAGTTCAATCCAGATGATTCATTCCTCTTCTTCAGGAGCTGGATGTCTTGACAAGAAGTCCGCTCCAACATTTTCCTTCCCAGGAATGTACTCCACTGTGAAATTGTAGGGTTGAAGTAACAACGACCACCGCATCAAACGGGCGTTGAGCTTCTGAGAAGTAGCCAGGAACATCAAGGGCTGATGATCCGACTGGACCCGAAACTTAACTCCATACAAATAGGGCTGAAATTTTTGCATGGCCCATACGAGAGACAAGCATTCTCTCTCGACGGTCGAATAATTCCTCTCAGCCTGGAGAAGTTTCTTACTTGCGTATGCCACAGGTTTCAAAACCGAAGCATCGTCTTTTCCTTCCTGTAACAAAGCTGCCCCAATCCCACTCGCATCCGTTCTCAACATAAATGGTTTGGAAAGGTCAGGGAGCTGTAATACAGGCTTGCTGACCAAGGTTTCCTTTAACTGACTATAGACAGTCTCACATTCTGGTGTCCAAATGATTTGGTCCGGGAATCCCTTTTTCAAGGTTTCCGTCAATGGAGCTCCCATTTCAGTGAAATGTGGGATACATTTGTGGTAGAACCCACACAACGAGAGAAAAGATCGCACATCCTTCTTCGTTTTTGGCCTTGGTGCATTTCTGATTTTCTCCAGGTTCTTTTCTTCTAGGACAATGTGTCCTGGAGTGATGGTATGACCTAGAAATTCCAGAGTCTGGTAACCAATCATGCACTTGGCTGGGCGAGCGGTAATCCCTGCTTCCCTGAGTCTATTAAACACTCTCTCCAAGGATTGCAAGTGGTCATCCAAGCTGTCACTGGAAATCAGAATATCATCCATGAATGAGATGATGGCCGGATCCTGTAAAGGATCTAGTAAAGTCCTCATCATGCGTGTAAACACACTAGGTGCATTGCTGAGTCCAAAGGGCATGACCTTGAATTCGTAGTGTCCACTGGGTGTACTGAAAGCCAACAGTGGTCGAATCTCCGGTTTGACTGGTATCTGATAGTACCCCCGACTCAGATCCACCTTTGAAAAGTACCGAGCCTTATGGAGCCTAGCGAATAACTGAGTTGGATTCGGCAAAGGTTCCACCTGAAATTGTGTATGACTGTTCAGAAGTCGGTAATCTATACACAACCGGTGTTCTCCACTTGGTTTGCGTAACAAAACTACCCCCGCGTTGTATGGGGATGTGGATGGCGCAATCACGTCATCCTCCAGCAGTTTTGTATTTCCTCCTCCAGGGCCTTTTCCTTAGAGAATGGCACTGGGTAAACCTTTTGGCGAACAGGCTCCTGGGTGGTCAAAGTCATCTCGAACTCCACCAACCTCGTTCGTCCTGGTTTATCAGTCAGTATCTCCTGATGAGACTCGAGAACCTGGGTAATTATTTCCCTCTCCTGGGAAGTCAGATCAGGGTTCACTTGCACATCCCTATAGGTTTCCTAGGTGTACCAAGGGATATTCCTCTGCCCTCGTTGGTTCCCACTTCCGTCTCCACTGCAACCGCCATTGCCATGAGGTGAGCTGCTTTTTCTCCGGGTCTCTCTTCATATTTCCGCAAGAGATTGATATGGGAAATCTTCGACTTTCCCCGGATCCAGATCTGATAGTTGGTTCTGGATATCACCCTTTCCACGGAAATGGTCCTTGCCAACCTATCTCCAGTTTGTTGTTTCCCGCTGGGAGTAGCAACAAAACTTTGTCTCCCACCTCTAGAGATCTGTCTTTAGGCCTACGGTTGTAATAAGCCGCATGTCTTTTTCTGGCCTTTTTCAAGTTTTGTTTCGCCAGAGTCCATCCCTTGTGGAGTTTTTCTTTCACTTCCTCCACATATTAATTCCGTTGGAGTAGCAACAAAACTTTGTCTCCCACCTCTAGAGATCTGTCTTTAGACCTACGGTTGTAGTAAACCGCATGTCTTTTTCTGGCCTTTTTCAAGTTTTGATTCGCCAGAGTCCATCCCTTGTGGAGTTTTTCTTTCAGTTCCTCCACGTATTGTAGGAAGAGATCACTTCTTCTGACTTCCCCTCTTCAGTCCAACTCCTCAACATGGCTTCCAACTGGTCCTTTGATTGGACGACCAAACAGCAACGTAGCGGGTGGTAGTCCTGTTGAGCCATGAGGAACTTCCCGATAGGCAAAGAGTGCTGCTGGGTTATATTCATCCCACCTATCAGGTTTTTCCTGCGCTAGTTTCCTGAGCATTGTCATCAACGTGCCGTTGAAACGCTCTACTTGTCCATTGGCTTGAGGGTGGTAAGGGCTGGTATGTATGTGGTTAGAGTGAACACCCTAAATACCTCCTCCATGAGTTTTCCACAAAACTGGGACCCATTGTCCGTCAGAATTTGATCAGGGAAAGCCTAATCTGGTAAAGGCCTCCATCAGCGCGTCGCCACTCGTTTCGAGTCAATCGTGGTCAACGGTATGGCTTCACCCCACATTGTACAGCAATCCACCATTGTGAGTATATACATGTTCCTCTTCCTAGTCCTAGGGAAGTGGACCCACGATATCGATGGCTACCCTCTCGAAAGGAGAGTTCATGATGGGCATCTCACCCAAGACCACCAGTGCTGTCCAGTGTTTCGGTGCCACCCTCTGGCACTCAGGGCATGACTTCACATACCGACGCACATCATCTGTCATTCCCGGCCAATAGTAGTGGCAGGAAATTCCGCTGCATGGTGGCGGCAATACCCATGTGTCCACTAAAGGAGATGGTATGCCCCATATGAAGAATCTGGGACCGGTGAGCTTTCGGGACGACCAACTGACCGTATAGGTTGTCTCCCCTTCCGGCTCTCCTGTAGAGTATCCTATTCTTCATGTAGTACTGCCCCCGTCCTGGTGGATCAGCACTTCTCTGCAGCTTTTTGTAGCAAGGACGTAAAGTAGCATCCTCACTCTGGGCAGTTCGTAGCTCCCCCGACACTGGGTTAGTCACAATTGCTTCTGCCTCTTCCGTTCTCGTCTGAGAGCGAGTCTGTATTGCTCCCATATGGATTGGCTCCCTGGGCATTCCCAGAAAGACATACTGGCAACCGAGGATTACGGGGAAAATGGGATCGGTCAATACAGCAGCCTTGATTGTGCCGGTGACATATCTTGACCGAATCTCCACGTTTGCAATGGGCAACTTCATGGCCACAGCACTCTTCTGTGCAGGCTGTATCTCCATGGTCTCACCTGTGAATTGTTCTGGATGTACCAGATCCGCAGAAATAACGGACTCCCCGTCCAGTCCTGTGTCGTACAAACACTCCACTTGACGACCGTTAACCTCTACCAATTCCACTACAGGTGGTTTTTCCTGGTCTGGAGTCTCTTCCTCGGCCTCGACCTGTTCAGTGGGCTCCACCTTAGGTTTCCCGGGACACACGACGAATTAGAGTCTCCTGACTTTCCCCTACAGTCAATAGCATTGTGCGTGTTTGACTTGCATTTGTTGCACCATTTCCCTGTCCTAGATTTTCTAGTGCCGGACTTGAGTGAGCTCTCCTGATGGCGAGCTTCCTTGTTGACCTTGGCATTTTCAGTGACAACCTCCTTGGAAGTCACTTGACATGCTGCGAAGTGAGGGCTCTTAGCCTTCGATTTGCAGTCCCTCGTATTGTGAGAGGGTGACTTACAAATTGAACACCATTTCTCTGACCACTGTCGTTTTGGTGTAGAGCTTGAAGTGCTCTTGCCTCCCTCCTTCGTCTTCTCTGAACTATCCTCTGATTTTTGTACATAAGGTTCCCCCTTTTTGGTTCCTGAGTTTTTGGGTTTCTTCTTTTCATTTTTTTCCTGACTTTTGGTGTTTTTTGAAAGGTTTTTCCCTGCCTCCCCATGTACCTCGACGAACCGTTCTGCTAATTTTGTCACGAGGTCAATACGTTCCGCTCCTTGTTCTCCCAGGAATGTCCTGAGAGGTTTTGACATTTGCTTCTTCAGCTGGTCGACCACCATGAGCTCTTCCAGACTCTCATAGTCATGTACGAACCCAGCCAAATCCATCCACTTAGTGGAGGTAGGATTGTAGACGCAAACTGTAGGCGGCAAACAACTCCCCCGGTTCTCGTTTCGCTGCTCGACATTTTTTCCGGTAGGTGTGTGACGTAACCTAGAATCGTTTCAGCAGAGCCGTCTTCAATTCGTCATAATTGTTCTCATGTCCTGGTGGCAGGCGAGAATAAACCTCGTAGCCGGTCCCGCGTAATCCCTGGGATAGCTTGAGATTCCATTTGTTACGCTCCAGACCCATAGCAACGGACATGGCCTCGAAGCGTTGAAGGTACTGGTCAATCTTCTCCTTGTCTTCCTCGTAGATTGCTAGAGGGAACTTCATAGCATGGTAACTATGTCCACCTGCTGGGGTTGAGCCTGGGATGGAGGAACCTCCAACTGCTCCCTCAGTTTCCCCATTACATTGCCTCTTCAACTCGAGTTCCCTCATCCGGTACTCGTGCTCCCTTTTCTGAGCTTCTTGCTCCGCTTCCCGGTTCCGAGCAGCTTCCTCAATTTCAAGTTTCCTAGCTGCCTGACCAGCTTCAAATTCCAGTTTCTTGGCTGCCTGTTCTAACTCCATCCTTCTCAATTCCAACTCGGCCTTTCGATCTTCCCTTTCTGCTTGACGAAACTCCCTCTCCACTTCCTGTATGTAATCTGTTAGGGCAGAACCCGACAAACCCATTTCTTCCCCTTTCGCTCTTAGTTCTGCGGTGGTTAGTTTAGGAGTGGCCATTTTTCAAAGAGGTAAGTCAGCAGATAGAGTGCAGATTATCTCCAAGAGGAATATATATATATATATATATATATATATATATATATATATATATATATATATATATATATATATATATATAATGAACAATTACTGTTAATCTATATAATTAAGACCACAACACAACACAATCACTTAGTGACAAGAGCAGAATCAGGACCACAGACCTATGCAGACGTGTGAAGTGTGAACAGGTAAGATAAGTCCTAACCCTATCCACATTCACTCTAGCTGGATTCTCACTAATAGGATATCTCCACTCTCTAACTAAAGATCCCGTGTCAAAAGATCCCATGTTAAAAGACCTCGCTTATGAAAGATCCCATTGTCTAAAGATCCCGTTTATGAAAGACCCCGCTGTCCAAAGATCACGTTGACGAGTCCCCAATACATGTCGTAAGTGTAAAGAATGAATGTCGTAGTAGTTATTTGTTCTTCTTTACCACTTTAGTGTCGTCCCTGGAGTGAGGGGAATCAACACCCACATTTGTTTTAAATTCAATATCTCTATCCTGGAGATATCCAGCAGACTCCGTCCACAACACTCCCTCAATCTGAAGACACCTTCTTCTCACTCTTACTCACCCCTGGATCATGCCCCCTCTCATTCTTCCACAACATATCATACTTGACAACTCTAGCTTCAGCAAATAAAACCAAGAAATTTATTAAAACAAAGAGTATATGTAGGAGAAGTGTGTGTGTGTGTATAAGGTGTAGAATGTTTGTCGAATGTTCTAGTGTGTGCAAACTTAGACCAAGTAGCTGAAGAGCCCAGCCCGATCATCCCGGAAAGGATCACACCTCATCTTCATTCAGTCCACATTACTCTCACCAAGGAATGTGTCCCTCCTGCTAGATGTAGACTTCCACCGGTGGCTGTTTGATCACTCAAAAAACCTAGTCACAGTCTGACTTTGATCCTGCCTGGATCACACACCGTTACTATTTGTCCCTATTGTTCTGCGACTTATAACATCCTTGTCTAATGAGGACACGAAAATACTGTTCCTTGAAATAAATGTAATTCCTGTCTAAAGTGTCTATTGCTCACAAGATCACTGTTTTAATAACTTCATAATCAGTTTATACTGTTCTATTCACATGTGATGTTTGAAACATTAATTTCACGATTGGTCCTTCTCCGAATTGATGCGGAGAAAACAATTTTAGTATTCTGCTAACATGTGACGTTTAATAAAATACTCTCCCAATTGTTCCTTTAAACCCCTTTCATCATGGGCCCAGTGCAAAAGTTGCTGACTAACTGCCTGCACTAAGGTCTCCATTCTCAGTGACTTGAGTGACCTAAGGGAACCTGTAAAAGAGAAAACCATACACTTGGTGAGAGCATCTGTCCATTGGATGGGGGTAGGCTGACATCCTCACTCAGATACATGACAGTGAACCAACTCTGTCATGGGCAGAGGAGCTCTTCACTCCGGTGTGCGGTGGGTTAAGACCAGGATAGAGCAAATTGTAAAGTGTAGACCCCCAGCAGACCTCACTGAAAGATCCCACCATTGGACATTCTCCCTATCCCCAATCTCCCCAAATATCATCCCATTTCACTATTCCCCATCAGCGAAGCCACCTGCCTTCTTACACTAGTTAATCTTAACAATATGACTGCCTATTGTCGCTGATATTCCTTGACTACCTAACCACAATGTAACAACACTATGTTATATTTCTAAACTATATTTCTAAGCTATTCCACATTAATTATAGCTAGATGCAATCTATAAAATACCTCAATCTTTGAATTGAAAACACAATTTGCCATAACAGACACATGTTAAGCAAAACCGAACACATGCGATTCTATTCAACACGGATCAAGCCAGCTATCACTTCTGCCCACGTCAACTGTTTGAGCTACACTAGCCAAAAACAAATCATGTTTTTGTCACCAAGAGCCTTGAATTGTTCACGTGACGTTCCCTTTGATGTCAATACATCAGATGGTTTCAGGGGCAGATAATCCATTTCAGAATAAGATCTTATCTCCCTTGTTTAATCAATGTCACCAGTGGTCTCCCCTTTCCTGACAACCCAACACAGCCAGCGTCTGTCTTTGATTCCGCTGGTCGGCAAATTAACCTTGACATATTTTCTGTCTACCCAAGACTTCTCAAGGTCCGCGGTGCCGTTTGATCTACCCGCCACTTGTAAACAACTCCAGCTGTTACTCTGACTGTCCTTGGTATTTTTGACATCTGATTGTAACTTGGAGTGAATTCATGACAATGGCTGGGGCATATAGAAAGAATGGAAGACAATAGGGAAACAATACTCGCGTACACTCAGGAAATAAATGACCGTAGACCCCGAGGTAAACCAAGAAGACGGTGGAAAGATAATATATCGAGGTGCGAGCAAGAGTTCTTCAGAGCAATGTTGTGTCAATCCTAATGTACGGAAGACAATCATGGACAATTAGCAAAATACTGGGGAATTATGTGGAAATTGTGGAGATGTGGTGTTATAGAAGAATGATGAGAACACAGTTTTATGGATAAGCACAGTAATTAGGAAAGAATTTCTGAAAGAAAACTCAGAGAGAAACTTAGTTACTCGCAGCAGAAAACAGTCCACATACTTTGGGCATGACATGAGAAAGGGGCAAGCTGGAGTATATCGTCACAACTGTTATGTTGACAATGAGGAGAGGAAGGCCAGGAGAGACAAGAGAGATATAGTTTCCCCAAGTAACTTGCTTTAATTTGATAAGTAATATATCTCTACAAACTTATTAACAATTTTTCGGTCATATCAGTGACACACAACGTAACAGCAATAACATTAGATATGCAGATGATACAGTATTGATCGCGGACAATGAATAGGATCTGTAACACTTAGTAGATATATTTATTGCATACTGTGAACAACTAGGGTTGGAATTAAATTGTACGCAGATTATAGTCGTCACACGAGGAAAGAAATACCAGAATGTTAAATACAAGTAAATATGAATATTCTTGAACAAGTGAATCGGTAAAATTATCTTGAAACAGTCATAACATCTGATGGGAGATGCCTTGAAGAGATTAGAACAAGGATCGCTATAAAAAAAAAAAAAACACACACACAGTGTCTAATAAAAAGATGTCAGTTGCAGCGAGAAAAAAAAAATGTTGAAGTGCTACATAGAACCCGCTTTTTTGTATGGATGAGAAGGTAGACAATGAGCAGATAAGCTGAAAAACATCTGATGGCTGTGGAAATGTGGTTTCTGAGGAAAATGCAACGAATACCATGGACAGACAGAAACCCAATGACCAAGACCTACAAGAAACAATGAAAACCGTAAAACTGATGAGAGAAATTAGACGTAGACAGTCACACTTTATTTGTACACGGTATGAGAAGAATTAAATTGGAGGCATTGGTGACAACTGGCAAGATTTAGGGGAAGAGAACAAGAGGGGTGGGGGGGGGGGCAGAGAATTAAATACCTGGATGGCGTGGCCACGTGGCATGGTGGAGACACGAATACAGAGCTGATCAACGACTCTGGTGGTCGTAACTCCCACTATTATCGGCATGCCGTATGATGATGACGAGACGTAGCCCTACTTCCTATGTTCCGCCATCAAATGTTTTAAGTCAAAACCTACTTGTTGTTTGGCACTGAATCCGTTAACTTTTTGTTAAATTTCAGTACACAGATGCCGGCACTGAATGTGTTAACTTTTTGTTAAATTTCAGTACAGGGTGGCGGCACTGAGTCTGTTAACTTTAAATGCTAGATGCCACTGTGGATTAGGGGATAGTTAAACCGTTATTCCCTGACATAGCGTGTTGAGGGCTCGAGATCAGCTGCGGCATATTTAAAAGCATACCGCCTGGCGTTGTTTCGATTGTATGAGCTGTCGGTCTTTCAAACAAAAAACAAAACAAACCCAATTAGCAAACTACTGTACTAAATTACTTAGTAAATCACAAATAGCAAATACATGCTGGGGTCGATTGCTGCGTACTTTAAAGGATATGCAGCTAACGGACCCTTTCACACAGCCTTCAGGCTTATGATGCTAGGCCTATATTTGTATAGACCAATAGGCTCTCGATGTATTGTGTTGTTGGTATCAAGCTAGTTTGCTTTTATTTCCCAAGACATTAGCTGGTACTGCATGTTAGCTGGTCACTCACTCACTCACATCACTCACTCACTCACTCACACACCCACCCACCCACTCACTCACCCCACCCACCCACCCACTCACTCACTCACTCACTCACCACTTTATGAGGTCCCTAAGATGACGCGGAGCTCGGCTTTTTTGTGTGTGTGTGATCTGCTAACTGCACAAGGGTTAGTATATATTATACCGACCCCGTGTCTCAGCTAATTGATTGGGGTTAGAATAGGTAGGGTATAACACACTTCAACAAAATACCACCTTGGAAGCTTCGGCCACAAATAGTTAAGTAACAAAACACATTTAACCATATGCGAATATAAACGTAAGTTATGTAGTAAATATGTGAAGTTGTATAATGAATATGTGAAGTTATGTAGTGAATATATGGAGGAGATCTGGCACAATTTTATTCTGCCAGCATTTCATTTGGTTCGGGACCTTATCAAACACTACTTCGTGTAAACCAAATGGTTTGGTACCTCATCAACTAGAAGTTAATTTTGGTCGTTTAGACCAAATGGTTCGATAACTTAACGACAACAATATAGCATGAGCTATGTAAACCTAAGTCACATATGGTTGTATTTGTAACGCACTAAAACCTGTTACAAACAACACTAGACGAGGGATGAGTTATGCGTTCACAGATTCGACCCAGACGTCTAATGGCTTGTGTCAGCATGTGAGACTGCTGTCCTACGCCGAACAAAGCCACAAATGCGACACGTCGTAAATCATGCCAGGTGTTTTGATTATGTTGGCAAGCGCGCGGAAGTCAACTTACCTAGTGTGTAAAACTCGGTGCGTTTGTCGTAAATCAAGCAGAACTAACTTTTTTGTTGCTTCCTTTTAATAGTTGCCTCTTAACAGTTGACCAATTAGTGTCTTGTCCTTTGCCGAACTTCATCTCCGTAACAAAGCGTTAGACATTTCTCTTTCATTACAGCAGATGTCCTGTCTCCGTGCCTGTCATGTATACATTTTCTGTCACAACCTGAATCCCAGATACGTGTGAGGTCTCCGCTGTCGTCCCTAATGCACTTCGCTCCATAATATTTTTTTTTCTTTCTAGACTTGGTCTTTCTACATATTAAAATGTTAGTTTCTTAGTTAGTCTATTTTTATTTCCTTTTTTCCTCTCTCTCTCTCTCTCTCTCTCTCCTCTCTCTCTCTCTCCCCCTCTCTCTCTCTCTCTTCTCTCTCTTCTCTCTCTCCCCTCCTCTCTCTACTCTCTCTCTCTCTCTTAATCGGCGACTGTTTCTTGAGGTAGCGAACGCAGATGGACAATCCCAAGTACCGGTGACAGAGGTCAAGTTTAATACTGAGGCACCATGCGAATTCCAACCAACCCCTGACGCACACCGGAAGTCAAGAACTTGTCAGTAAGATATGGCGGCTGTTTGTATTTTATTTTATGTCAGATTCAACGTCAAATAAAAAGCAGGTTTGGACCAAACAAAAATGGATGAAATGGAAAGTGAGGTGTGTCACAGTTAAGAGATAACAGTTGTTAATATGGTAGCAGACTTGTATTATATATCACATTAAAGGGGGTTACATAAAGAAAACAACTGTACATAAGCCCGTGGAAGATACGGAGAAGTTTCTTAAGACCATTAATCATTCCATGGCACTCAGATGAAACTGATTTTTTTTTTTCAGAGGAATGTTTGAAAATATAACAAACACACCAAAGTTTGGTCTGTCCACGGATAGGCCTGCAGTCAGGCCGATTCCTTTTAACGTTAATTCATCCACTATTGAGGACATAGCGTGGCAGTGAGGTGTAGACTTCATATGGGCTGGTGGCGGGGTTCTGGGTTTGTTCCACCACACCGGGTTGTCCTACATGGACGTAGACGTCTCATTCAGAAAGCAATGGCAAAACATTTTTAACAATAAGAAAGATACAAACATCTTTCTTTTGTTATATGATGAGAAGAGAGGCATTGGAGAACATCGTGACAACTGGAAAGATCAAAGGGAAGAGAGGCAGAGGCCGACCAAGAGATTTGATGCTGGATGAATTGAGACGGTGGCATGGAGGAATATAATCAGCAAAGTTGATCCAGAACCCAAAGGCCCCGATCTGTGGAGAGACATGAACGTCTACGTCAGCTGGCAGGGCACTTGATGATGATAATGATGATCCAATTATAAATTTGATACGGAATACCAGCCACTCCAGTGGCGTATGGTGTATGGAAACCAAATATTTAATTTTTTAGGTGGCGTCACAGCCCATGAGCTGAAAACCTTTGTCGTAAATCATATTTCGCGGCGGAGATATAAATAATGCTCTCCCGCACAGGCCATGTCCCTGGTGGGGATCGTTTATGAGCCCGAGTGTTGAGGAATTACCGTAATAGCTGAAGAGGCAGGCGGTTTTTGATGTTTATGAGAGTTGCATCCCCTGCTGGGCTGCGAAAGAGAAATCTCTTGCGTTGAAACGGGGAGAACGGTAAACGAGCATTCGCTAAAGAGGTATCGGTTTCCCTTGTTTCCAGGCCTGGCGAATGAGAAGTGACGGCGGGTAATGCAGGTTTTTATAGTTTGTATTTAAATTGATTACAGCGTGTCGAGTTGGTCTTCTTTTATGCAGAAACGAGCAGCAGGTAACCATTTGGGTGCGTTGTGGTGGTTGGCATATTAGCTTACTGGTGTCTGCTGTTCTTCTTGTTGGTAAACCTGGTCTGTTTGAGGTGGTCACTGTCATAGTTCATGTAAGGTAATATCAGTGTTATAGTGTTCTCGGTGTTTTTTGTGTTGTGGGTGTTATTGGTTTGTCGGTGTTATTGGTTTGTCAGTGTTATTATGTTGCCAGTGTTATTATGTTGCCAGTGTTACTGGATCAGTTTTATTGTGTTATCAGTGTTAATGGGTTGTCAGTGTTATTGTGTTATCGATGTTATTGTGTTGTCAGTGTTATTGTGTTGTCAGTGTTAATGTGTTGTCGATGATATTGTGTTGTCAGTGTTAATGTGTTGTCAGTGTTAATGTGTTGTCGATGTTATTGTGTTGTCAGTGTTAATGTGTTGTCAGTGTTATTAGGTTGTCGGTGTTATCGGTTTGCTAGTGCTATTGTGTTGTCAGTGTTATTGTGATGTCGCATATGCGGTGTCTGCGAAGAATACTTGGTATTAAGTGGCAAGACAAAATCACAAATACTGAAGTATTGGAAAGATCAGGTTGTGTGACGGTGTATTCCATGCTCAGTCTTCGTAGACTTAGATGGATAGGACATGTTAGGAGGATGGATGAAGGTAAAATACCAAAGGACATCTTTTTGGTGAATTACAGACGGGTAGGAGATCTCAGGGTCGGCCTCTACTACGATACAAAGATGTGTGTAAGCGGGACATGATTGATACAGGCATTGGTAATGCACATTGGGAGCAAGTCGCCGCTGAACGTGTTGCATGAAGGGCAACTATCAGAAATGGAATAAAGACAAAGGAGAAAATGATTGCAGATAAAGCTCACACAGAGCGTGAGAGACGTAAGATGGTGCACAATGGTGGAAATGACCATGTTTTCACATGCATCTACTGTGGGCAAACATTTGCAGCAAGAATTGGCCTTACCAGCCACACTCGCCACCGCCATGGGTCGTTATTTTTGAAGCACAATGTACCAAACTATCGTCTGTCAAGACGGAAAGGTGCCAATGTGATGTCGGTGTTATTGTGTTGTCAGTGTTATTGTGTTGTCAGTGTTAATGTGTTGTCGATGTTATTGTGTTGTCAGTGTTACTGTGTTTTCAGTGTTATTAGGTTGTCAGTGTTATCGGTTTGCTAGTGTTATTGTGTTGTCAGTGTTATTGGATTGTCAGTGTTATTGGTTTGTCAGTATTATTATCAGTATTATTGGGTTGTCGGTGTTATCGGGTTGTCAATGTTATTGGGTTGAAAGTGTTATTGGGTTGTCAGTGTTACTGGGTTGTAAGTTTTATTGGGTTGTCAGTTTAACTGTGTTGTCAGTGTTATTGTGTTGTCAGTTTTATTGTGTTTTGCGACATTGAAATGTCGGTGTTTTTTTTTTTGTCAGTGTTATTGGTTTGTCATTGCTACTGTCTTGTCAGTGTTACTGTGTCTTCAATGTTATTGGTTTGTTGGTGTTACTGTTTTGTCATTGTTATTGTGTTGTCAATTTTATTGGATTGTCAGTGTTATTCTGGTGTCAGTGTTATTGAGTTGTCAGTGTTATTGGGTTGTCAGTGTTACCGTATTGTCGGTGTTATTGTGTTGTCAGTATTATTGTATTTTCAGCGGTTACGCCAACAAGGCATTGGAACGATTAGTGAGTGAACAAGCACTTATCACATGGTATGTAACCTACGACCACTGTATGAGACCTGTCGTGTCCTCCTTTACAGTGTCGTCCCTGGAGTGAAGAGAGCCGACACCCACATTATAATATTTTCCTCCTTTTAATATTCTGGAGAATCCACCAGCTTCCGTCCAACACACTCCATCAGCCCGTGGACACCTTTTCCTGGTCACTCTCTCACTGTCGTACTATGCCCCCTCTCATACTTCTCCAACGCAACATACTCAACAACTCTTGCTTCTAAAAATTAATAAAGATTAATTTATTAAAATAAAAGTGTAACGTATATGAGACGTGTATGTGAAGAAAATGTGTGACGTGTTCTATAAAGTGTGTAGAATCGGACTCTCAGACTACAACCCAGTCAGCTGATCCCAGCCCCAAA
>JACEFZ010022274.1:0-117894 GCA_014155875.1 Cepaea nemoralis | reverse complement strand
GGGACGTGAGTTGCGAGTACCTCAGAAGTCAGTGTGGATTTGCCTGATGGTGGGGGACACTGCCTAATAAGAAAAGCTAGTAGTAGTAGCACATGTGTGGACTACGCTCAAGTTCAAAGCATCAAACAAAATAAAAATCACATTCTTAGCACTGACAGGATGATGTTTTTTTCAACACCATTATTCTGGAACCAGTCCAGCTTCGTAGAATACATGCCATATTATTTGTAGAATTCTCTGTATATTGTTTGAGAAGGAAATGTGGCAAGGAATGGAACTGGACACTTCACCTCATTATGCTGTGACATAGAATATTTACGGGCCTCACACTTCACACCCTAAAGGCAGTATCTGCCATGGAAGTAGTTTGTACTACAGCATCATGTAGTAGGTCCTATGCAGAACATCGCTCTCACCACTGCCCTCCGAAAAGTGTCTCAATCTCTGTCCAGTTCCATCGCCTCATGCATTTTCATGCGCAAAGTGTCTGCAGTGTCCGATGTCCATCTTCATGCTAGTCAACCTCTGCTGCTTCTTCAGAAACCACGCCTTCCTTCACTGTTGGTTTCCAAACCACTGTGACGTTTAATATAAAATTCCAAATAGAGTATCCCCTAAGTGAATTTAAAAACAGATGCCATAAACAAATGTTTAATATGGCCAAAGTATTTCTGTTTCTCAGACATGATGCAATTTATAAGCCCATCTTCTTGGATGTTCTCGTAGAATGTCTGTATTTTCAATCTCTTGGGTTAACAATACTCTAAGAACTTTTCTGAAGCTTTTAAGTTCATAGGCCCCAATTATTGTCGTTAGTAATTTCAGAATGATATCCTTTACTCCAACTAGCATCAAATGCTCAAATTCCTCGGTCCAAAAAATACTGCATTCTCATAGCTGCCTTCCATGGGTCATATTTTCTAAACAAGACTGGGTAACCTGTCTGAAGCATCTGTTTGTAAAAGTCATCATTGTGTAGCAGGGTGTTTACAGAACGTGACTGTCATCATGGCTTGTCGAATAGCCTCTCCATCTCTTGCCATTTCTCCCGCCTCGTGCACCCTCCTGCCAAAGGTATCTGCAGTGGCCCGTGTCCATCTTCGTGCTGGTCAGCCCTGGCCTCTTCTACCAGGAACCATTCCTCTCTCTACCAGGAACCATGCTTTCCATCACTGTTTCCAAACCACTGTGAGTTTGTAAAAATAGATTCCCAAAATGATGGTAGGAAGGGGAGCTCTTTGTGATAAGTGTCCAGGCAATATGGCTGTCTTAGTGATACCTAGCAAGCCTTATATTTAGTGATGCCTTCTGCTTTTTTGATAGTGGGAAAGATGAAAGTGGCCTTGTGATAATTTCTTCCTGATTCTGCATGTGTGTGTGTGTATGTGCGCGTGCGTGTGCGTGTATGTGCGCGTGCGTGTGCGTGCATGCGTGCGCACGCGTGCCCACACACTCACACACAACGTGTGAAATGTATACAAAAACATGTGTGACTGTGTATATGTGCAAGAAACCAAAGGAAGTGAGAGGGTGGAGGAGAGACAAAAATAGTTGAGAAAGGGGGGAGGAAAGATGGAGAGAGTACACAGGGGAGAGGAAGCCATAGAACTCTTGCCATGTTTAAAAGCTGCCAAGAATTGTCACTTACCATCTTCCTCTTTCTGTATGTCTTTCCATTTGTTACATTATGCTCCAGTTGTCGCAACTCAAAATCTGGCCAAAGTGTATCATTTTGGCTATCTTATTTATTTTCAGCATTCTTCTGTAATTTCTGTGGCATTAAGGAATTCTTTATTGTTGTTCTTCATTACTAATTGTCAGGATTTCCAGTCATATTTCTAAACACAAGTTGTGGTGTTATATCACCTAATAAGCCGTAATTCGAAAATATGTGTGCTAAAGGTTAAAAGTATGTTCACAAGCACATATTAGTGAAGCCTGGAGAAAATACTGGTTAGAAGGGAGTCTTTGTGATGAAGTAGTGAAGCCGCTTGCTTCTCGCTGTGAAGATCGTGGGTTTGTTTTCAGACTGTCCATTGGTTCACGGGCACAATTTTTTTTTGGAGACTCCTTTGGGTCGTTGCTGGAGCTTCAGAATTTGCACTCTGTGAGATGCTTTTTGGCAGGCTGATTAACAGAAAGAAAGTTGAGCCACATGGGATAGAACCTGGCGCAATGAAGTATGTCCTCCTGCCTTTAAACACTGTTCGGGAGTCTCCGTCGCGAAGTGGTAAGCCATCTGCCTTGTGCTACGAAGGTTGTGAGTTCGATTCCGGGCTACCTCTTTTGGTTTACGGGCGAATTTTTTTCGGAGATTCCTGGGTGTCGTCACTGGAGCTACGGAGTTCGTGCTTTGTGTAATGTTTTCGGCAGGCCAACCTGCAGAAAGAGACTAAGTTATATGAGATTAAACCCGGTGCAATGAAGTAAATCCTCTCGGCTTGTAAGACTGGTTAGAATTAGTTTCTCTAAGCAGCCTTCTTTGTTCACAATGCTAAAATATTTGCCATTGCAGAAAGAACGTGACCTTGAGCTAGCTGCCCGCATTGGACAGACGCTCTTATCTAAAAACAAGGAGCTCAACAGCCGGGTAGAAGCCCTAGAGGATCAGCTCAACCATGCCTCGGATAAAGTCAACCAGCTTCGCCATGACCTGAGTATGAAAGATGAGCTGCTCAAATACTACAATGAAGATTTGGAGCAGGAGACTGGAGAGAATGCATTCAGGTAGGTACCATTCTTCTGTGGCTTCCTGTGAGAATTTCAGCTGCTGGGGGGAATTTGAGGTCATGTGGTTGCTGATGTGATGAAATTTAACATGATAAAACTTACTCACTACTGTTATAAAGTTAGTTGCATACCCTTTACGGACCTAGCAGTCAACCCCAGCATTTTTTTGGCTGTTCATGATTCCTGGGCAAATTTATGTTCAGTAGTTTGCCATTGCTTTCTGAATGACCAGCACCCATACCATTTAATAAAAAAAACCAACAAATCTCTGTAGTAGGCTCCGTGGCAAAAGGGTTATGGACACAGTTAGTAATCCCACATACCCACGTTCGAAACAGCTGCGGGTGATGTGGCAGCAGACCACCTAGCGTTGGTTTTTTATGAAATAGTATGGGTGTTGGTCGTTCAGAAAGCAATGGCAAACTACTGAATGTAAACTTGCTAAGAGATCACAACAGTAAAAAAGCTGGTGTTGACTGCGATGTCCTGTATGGATATGCAACTACTGTTCTCATTATGTTTGTCTATTTTCCTATGAATTTTTAGATCTTATTGTTGTGACTGTTCATCAAAAATGTTTAATGTATCTTGCATCTGATTTTTGTTTGGGATAATAGGGCAATTTCTTTTGACATGTGTATCATTGGTAGCAACACATTTTTCTTTAAAATTTTCATTTTCTCTTCATTGTTATCATTTTTTAATCTTTTTATTCTTCTCATCCCTTTCTTATGCCTTAATGTAGTCACCGGAGAGTCTTCTCTGTGATTATATGTTGTGTTTTGTGTATGTATTTGTTTGCTGATGAAGGCTAGTCACCACAACATCCTGTATGTTTCATAATTCTGTTCTGTAAAACTGCATTACTTTGTGTTATTTTATATTGTTTACATGGTCGGTTACAGTGTTACTGTTTTTTGCTTCTCTAATAAGTTCTGAAATTATTAGAACTCTTCCTTGCCTACTGTCGAATGAGATGCAGCACATATAGAATTGTCCCGATGGCAGTGATGTTGATTCCTGATTTCATATTCATAAGGGCCCTGGTAACACAAGGGTGTTTTATCCCTTATCTCTATTTTATTCATTTATTACTAATTTCATCTATATTACATTTACCTCTTCTATACACCTTTTCTCATGTTCTTTCTTTTTGTGTCTAATTCTGCATTTAGGCATCTACCAATTTTACATTTTGTTCTTCTTCTTATTCATCATCTTACGCATTATTGAAATAGATGGATATAACGATCTATTTTATGTCCAGCAATAGACAATTTATACAGGAAACATTTTCACTAACAGGTCAGTACTGGATTCATCTGGTGTGGATGTTTTGGAGAAAAAAGTCAAGCTTCTGGAAGATGAAAACCTGAATCTTCGTATAGAGGTAAGGCCATGTTTGCTGTTTTTTTTTAAAAACAAGTATACTTGTCTTGTTTTTAACTTTTCATTTGTTCTCTGTTTATATAATTTCATTTCAGCTATCATTTTCCACTTGTTATTCAGTAATATTTATAATATGTCTTCCTTTAAACTTAAAAATTCATTGAAAATGAGAAGTGGTATTGGTAAGCTTTACAATAACACAATCACAAGTGACAAATGAACATTGCAGCTAGAGCCTTTGTCAGCACAAAATAACAAATAGACACTAATACAACTCATTAAAGAAATGAGAAAACAGGAATGTGTGAATCTGTGAAAAAGAGAGATATAACAAACACAGACACACTGTACATTCCTTCCGGTACAGTAAACTCAAATCGAACCTGGTTAACAGCAATCACGATGGGGAAATTAACAACAGTAATAAAACTAAATAAGTGGTGACTACAACAAAAAAAGATACATTTTTACTTTACTTTTTCAGAATATATTCCCCCCCCCCCCCCCCCCCCCCCCCCCCAAAAAAAAAACATTAAATTTCTTCACATGAAACCCCCTCGTATTATGTCTGTCTGATGCATTTCTTATGCATTTCTACAGAGTGCACAGTTGAAAGCAGACACAGACAGCTATGAGGAAAAGGAGAAGAAACTGGTGGAGGATTGCATCCAGCAGTTAGGTAGGTTACGATGATACAGTATACTAGTTTTCCAGTCACTGTTTCATAAGACAGAATGCTGTTGTTGCATCCAACATATCTGATTTTATATATGTCCTTGCATCTTCTAATACAATATAGTACATCTCATTTGCTCTGCTTTTCATAAGTCCTCTCCTACTGTGTTGATTGTACAGCCTTTCAGTCTTGTATCATTCATATAACAAACACATATACATACACACTCGTCCTATTTTCATTGTAGGTCCGGCCATGGTAGCGTAGCGGCAAGACGCATGCTTGCCGGGCCTGTCATTATGAGTTTAAATCTGCATAGAGGTGGATTTTAAAATTGCCCGGGGCTCCCAGGTCGACCCAGTCTAAAATGGGTACCAGAAAATGTCTTGGGAAGTCAAGGCTGCTGGTGTGATACTGACCACATCACCCACCCAGTGCCGATTGGACTACATATTGTCTAGCAACATTACTTTCTAGTTACTTACTGCCTGATAGAACCAGATCCAGGATATCGGTGAAGGTAGGTGGCCATGCTTCTGCATCACAGAGCACCCATCTCATTCATTCACCATATTTTAAATTTAATGAAGAGAGTATTTTAAATTGAGGTCTGATTCCTTCAGTTGACAATGTGATAACAGTTTGAGCTCTAAAAATGTGTAGTGTGGGATTCCATTCAATCTTGGTAATATGATAATAAAAGTAAAGTTAAAAAAAACCTTTCACTCATCTTGAGGTGAATTGTATGTAAAAGGAAAAAACCTTTCACTCGTCTTGAGATGTACTGGATGTATGTAAAAATCCTTTCACTTGTCTTGAGGTGAATTGTTGTATGTAAAAGGAAAAAAACCTTTCACTCGTCTTGAGGTGTATTGTTGTATGTAAAAGGAATAAACCTTTCACTCGTCTTGAGGTGTATTGTATGTAAAAGGAATAAACCTTTCACTCGTCTTGAGATGTACTGGATGTATGTAAAAAACCTTTCACTTGTCTTGAGATGTACTGGATGTATGTAAAAAACCTTTCACTCATCTTGAGGTGAATTGTTGTATGTAAAAGGAATAAACCTTTCACTCGTCGTGAGGTGTATTGTTGTATGTAAAAGGAATAAACCTTTCACTCGTCTTAAGATGTACTGGATGTATGTAAAAAACCTTTCACTTGTCTTGAGATGTATTGGATGTATGTAAAAGGAATAAACCTTTCACTTGTCTTGAGATGTACAGGATGTATGTAAAAAACCTTTCACTTGTCTTGAGGTGAATTGTTGTATGTAAAAGAAAACAAACTTTCACTCATCTTGAAATGTACTGGATGTATGTAAAAAACCTTTCACTCGTCTTGAAATGTACTGGATGTATGTAAAAAACCTTTCACTTGTCTTGAGGTGTATTGTTGTATGTAAAAGGAATAAACCTTTCACTCGTCTTGAGATGTACAGGATGTATGTAAAATACCTTTCACTCGTCTTGAAATGTACTGGATGTATGTAAAAAACCTTTCACTCATCTTGAAATGTACTGGATGTATGTAAAAAACCTTTCACTTGTCTTGAGGTGTATTGATGTATGTACAAGGAATAAACCTTTCACTCGTCTTGAGATGTACTGGATGTATGTTTAAAGACCTTTCACTCATCTTGAAATGTACTGGATGTATGTAAAAAACCTTTCACTTGTCTTGAAATGTACTGGATGTATGTAAAAAACCTTTCACTCGTCTTGAGATGTATTGGATCTATGTAAAAAAAAAAACAACCTTTCACTCGTCTTGAGGTGTATTGGCTGTATGTAATAAAAACCTGTTACTTGTCTAGAGGTGTACTGGATATATGGTGCTAGTCTCATATCTGTATCGACCAATCAGCAGACAATGAGTGATGTGGTCGGTGTCATGCCGGACACCTTTACTTCCTAGGTCAGGGACATTTCCTGGTACACATTATAGTCTGGGCGGACCTGGGAGCACAAGTCAGTTTAAACAATCCACGCCAGTGGAGATTTGAACACACCACCAGGCTAGCAGGCAGTCATGCTGGCCACTCTGCTACTGCATCTCTCCTGAGGAGCATTTGCAATGCATCTATTCTACGTGGGTCATCAACAACATGTGCCCTTAGGGTCTTCACCAGTCTCCTACAGTTTGTCTTGAAGGAATGCTACTGTGGACCAGATTTCCTTTTCCTCTCTGGCAGAATTTGGACAGTCTTGAAAGATGTGCTCTGATGTTTGCTCGAGTTCTCCACACTTAAAGGTGATAAAGGCTCTGAGATTCAGCTTGGTGCAGATGTGCTTTGATCCCACATTGTCCTGTTTTGAGTCTGAATATTTTGTTCTTTCCACTTCTACCTAGCTGACTGACTGTCACTATTGTTTTAACATTAAATGAGTACTATTTCAGTTGTCTTGAAGTACATAAGAATATAAAACTACAAACTCATGTGTTAACTTTATTTTGTTGCAACTAATACTCATCAATGTTGAACTGACTCTTCCCAGCTGAAGTCAACCTCCAGGTAGAATCACTGGCTGAAGATCTGCACCAGAAGGCTGAAGAAAACCTACATTACAAGGATGAGGCCAACAAACTTCTAGGACAAGTCAATGATTTGCAGAAGAAGATTAGAAAGGTGTGTCCTTTTATGAGAGCTCACTTTCAGTTAGCATGTCTCTTTCATGAAATAATCTTCTATATCAGTGGTTCTCAACCTTTTTTGGCCCATCATGCCCCCTTTACCATATGTTCAGAACGCCATTCCCCCTCTTTCGAATTTCCTCCCATAAATCCCCCCCCCCCTCCCCTACACAGTATACATAAAAATGGAAGCTAAATTTAATAATGCATACTAGAGTAAGTCTAGACTTCTACATAAAACGTGATTTGCAGGTCTACTTACGTTATAAAATGAATTTCATTAAGGCGAGAAGTACAGAACCGTAAAATTTTTAAAGAAAAACAATATCAAGTAATTGGTTCTTGTATTAATGTGATCTTGAAATAATCTTAAAGTAGTAAATGAAGTAATCTTTTATAGTATGTCTTTTTCATGAATTAACCTTCTGCAGTATGTCTGTTTTGTGCATTAGCCTTCTATCATCATCATCATGTGTTTTGCTCATAAGTGTGGGTGGTCATGTATTGCCGTCTTGCACGATCACCAGTGTCGTGGATCAACTCTGTTTGTCTTGGGTCTCGATTATGCCATGTGGCCAAGTTATCCAGGTATTTACTTCTCAGCTTTCCCTTTGTTCTTTTCCCCTCAATCTTACCAGTTGTCACCAAGTTCTCCATGTTGAGACATTTCCTGCATGTTACTGCGATTTTAAAACATCTTGGGCATGAAAATGCATAAGACAAGAAAACTGGCAAAATATTTAGAATCTTTGCAGCATGTATTTTTTTTTTTTTTGCATTTGCATTTGCTCGCTTTGAACTAAAACATAGTCCATACACGTGCTACTATTTCTAGTAACACCGATTTTTGTGTGTGGATTAGCTTTCCTTATTACTGGTGTCCCTCACTATCAGGCGAACTCACTCCGACTTCTGGGGTTCTTGTAATTTACGTCCCCAAGTCCAGGACGAGAAATCAACATTTTAGTTCAAGTGACCAGTGTAGGGATTTAACCCACTACCTCAGTATCGACACACCGGAAGTTTATGAGCCAGTGCTCTGATCCATTCAGCCATGCAGACCTCCCACAGCAGATTGTGATGAGACTGCTGTTTCACAAAGGAAACACTACATGGGGGTGGTGATGGTGGAAAATGCCCAGATTTTCTCATTGTTTTTTGCTGCACTGTTTTTCCTTTGTGCTCCTCTACTGTTATGAATGGTACAGCCTTTCAACCTTGTATAATTGATATGTATGTACTCACACAGCTAACAATGATTGCCTGGAGGAGTGTAAGTGGAGGTAGAACATTATATAGGGTGTATTTTTAATGAGTGTGCAGTGTTTGAAAATATTGTCTGTCCAAGTTTTGTATTCACCCTCTGTAAAGTTCATGCAACATAATAGATAAATACAAAACTTTAACCGGCAATATTTTCAAAAACTGCGCAGTCATTAAAAATACACTGTACAAACTAACAGAAAGAGACAAACAGTGTTCTTTGGCCACATAAGGAGAAGAGAGGCATTGGAGAACATCGTGATGCCTCCAAAGATCACCGGTAGGAGAACGAACGAATGAATGGATGAACTTTATTTTCAAAGGGTTCACAATTGGGCACGCAGGCCTATCTGACATTCTGTCCTTCTTTTCTCTTGTCAACAATGACAAGAAGAGCAGCAATATGCATTATAACTGCATGGAACATGTGGAATAATTAATAATACATGAATCACTAAAACTAATTTTTGACATGGCAGTTAAAATTAGCCAAGGTTGATGTAACGAATCACAGTTAGGAGAATGTTTATTACATTAGATGTCCTTAGAGATTATTATTATTATTAAGAGACAAAAGTAGGCCGAGAAAAATGATGTTTGCTGGTCAAATACAATTGCATGCGAAATATCAACAAAAATTATCGTGAGCACCAGGGGCTGAGACCTGTTGAGAGACATACGTGCCTAGGTAACTCTGTAGGGCACATGATGATGATGATGATACTTGCACATGATTGTAGTAAATATTCCTGAATCTTGTTATAATGGTTTATTATTTCTGTTTTTCTAGCTAACAGTGGAGAATATGGACATTCGTGAGAAACTAACAGCCTCCACAGAATCACAGCGCAAACTGACACAAGAGGTGAATGTATTTGCATGTTGAGCTTTGGGTACAGTTGTGTTGTCATGCTACTCACATTACAGTGCTGACATTACACAGTGCTGACATTACAGTGCTGACATTACAGAGTGCTGACATTACAGTGCTCAGATTACAGTGCTGACATTACAGAGTGCTGACATTACAGAGAGCTGACATTACAGTGCTGACATTACAGAGTGCTGACATTACAGTGCTCATATTACAGAGTGCTGACATTACAGAGTGCTGACATTACAGTGCTCACATTACAGAGTACTCACATTACAGAGTGCTGACATTACAAGCTGACATTACAGAGTGCTGACATTACAGTGCTGACATTACAGTGCTGACATTACACAGTGATGATATTACACAGGGCTTACATTACAGAGTACTCACATTACAGAGTACTCACATAACAGAGTACTCACATTACAGAGTGCTCACATTACAGAGTACTCACATTACAGAGTGCTTACATTACAGAGTGCTCACATTACAGAGTGCTCACATTACAGAGTGCTCACATTACAGAGTGCTCACATTACAGAGTGCTCACATTACAGAGTGCTCACATTACAGATTTCTCACATTACAGAGTGCTGACATTACAGAGTGCCCACATTCAATTAGCTATTAACACATTCTGTACATAATGGTACACATGTGCTGTATGGTTATTGGTTTCTTAATTCATGATTTAGCTCCTTCTGTAGCACAAATAAGCTGGGCAGAAACGTGCCGATCAGAATCTTCAGATTTAAGAACAGGACATTGAAGACTCAGAGCACACCTCCACTGAATGGATCTCATTGACTCTGTCACTTGCAGCTGCGGATCTCCTAAGCAAACCACCAACCTACAAGCCTGCCCTAAGACTTCACCAAATGGAGAGGGAGGAAAAAAATCTGGTCCACAGGAGCTACCCCTCAAGACAAACTTTGGGGGGGGGGGGGGGGGGGGTTGTGGAGAACTCAAGTGAATGTTCATAACCCATGCCAGAATAGACGCATTGCAAATGTTGATAGCTGAAGAAGAAGCTCCTTTTTCCCCAGTCAAGGAGCCACTGTGGCATTATGTGGCAAAATGGCATAAAGCTTACAGCATCTGCCTTTGGCTCATGCTGACCTGGTTCATTTTGTGGTTTGGATTGTTTGAATTTTATTTTAAAAAATTATGAAAAGGATGATATACTTCCCTTTGATCCTGGGGCAGTTGACTGATCATCCCATGAGGAGGGTTGTGCAGGTAGAAAATCCTTCAGCAGTTTGAAATCGCAAAGAGCAGGCTATTGCCTTGCTAAATTTGCAGAAATGTGAAAGCCTGTCCACAGAAGGAATATTTCTAGCAGGTGTGATCCTGGTGTGCACACATTTGGGATCCTCACTGAAGCTGTAGGTTCATGCATTGTAGGGTGATGGGGGGTCTAATGTGGAGTTAGGGTGATTCATGTGGAGTTAGGGTGATTCATGTGGAGTGAGGGTGATTCATGTGGAAGATGAATAACATTGAGTGAAAATAATTAATGTGGGGTAAGGGGGGACTAATGTTGGGTGAGGGTAAATAACATTGAGTGAAGGTGATGAATGTGGGGTGAGGATGAATAACATTAAATGAGGGTGATTAATGTGGAACTGAGGGAGAGCTAATGTGAGATGAGGGTGAATAACGTTAAGTGAGAGTGGCAGCATCTATTTATAACCAAAGTCTGCCTTTACCTAACACATTAATGAGGGATAAATGACATTAGAATAAACAATACATGAGCAGTATAATATTAGGGGGATTCAAATGAAAACCTTAAAAGTGTGATAGAAATTACAATAACCATGCCATTGTCTTGTAACCTGTTGTTAAGGATGTCAAAAGATTAAACACATGACATCATGGTACAGACAAATACAGTGACATCATAAGGACAGTTTAAAGATGATCGTCCCACTTTTTACATGCACCAAAGAGGAGCAGCATTCTGTTATCCGTTTTTAAAAACATCAGTGAAGTGATGAAACCTATAGACATTCATTGGCGAAGGAAGGTCCAGTATGGTAATGCAAGTCTATCAGTCCAGCAAGTGAATGAGTGGAGTAGGAAGTTTCAAAATGGCATGACTTCTGTGACAGACTGTTCACGACAGGGTCAGGCACACCGAGTAGTGACCTCAGAGTCAATTTGTTTACAGGAATCCAGGCACTTTTTTCAGTGCTGGAGAACTGCATTGAATGCAGTGGTGACTTTATAAAAAAAAACGTTACATTTGTTTTTTACTTTTTCATAATACATTCAACCCCCTCCCCCCCTTCTCTCCCCCCCACCCCCCCCCCCCAGAAAATTTGAAAAAAAATTGAAGGTTTTCATTTGAAGCCCTGTCATATGTATGTTGTGTGTGATTGTGATATTAGTTGTCAACAGCTTGGGACTATGCAGGACAAGTATGATGAGATCCTTCAGATGCTGGAAGAAGCACAGGATGAACTGAGATTGATTAGAAGCCGAGAAAGATCAATGTCCAGAGGACCTCATCATAATTCAGTCTATGAGGATTCTACTGATTCTTTAGCCTCCGAACTGGAAACCTCACTGCAGCAGGAGTTGTCTCAGTCTAGCAGAAGGTACACTTCCCTAGTGGTTTTATCATTTTCTAGAAGATTCACTTGTCATTCACTTGTTTCTATTGCTTTTCTAAATAGGTTTTAAAAGATGAATAAACTAAATTATGGTCATTAACATTAAAACTGGCAACCTCACTGCAACAGAAGGTATTTCAGCTTAACAGCAGGTATACTTCCCAAGTGGTTTTATCATTTTCTAGAAGATTCTCTTATTTTTCTCATTTATAGACGTGGGGGACAGGGATGTAATTATATTATTGTTAACAGACTGGGATAACTAATTCTGTATTGGTAAGAACTTGATGCATAGTTTGAGAAATTTAAGTAAGTATTAACAGTTGGGGACGAAGTGTGAAATGAAAACACCTGCTAATTTGTAGCCATAAATTTAGAAAATAAAAGGCGTTTCATATATTGTTTTTGGCGAACAAGAAACAATTGCTACAGTATACTGAGGCTCTATCACTTAGGTGATTTCAACCAAATTTGTGCAGATAGAAAGACTTTATTTGAAAATTTGCAATTACCGTGGGGATAACAAATCTCCCGCATTTGAACAATATCAGAGACTATGCTTTTCAAGTATTTCAGCTAAAGTGTAAACAGTTATTCACTTTATATGATATATTACCCTGCAGTATGAATCTGGTGAGATGCAAAGAACTATGCCAGGCAATAAATTGTGCAACCTTTTGTTTGTGGCTTCTGTGTTTAAATGATAGCTAATATAGTATTATTAACATTTATTAAAAAGAGCATCAGGTTTGTTAACAGTTTGAGATGGAAAATCATATCAATATTGTTTACAGTTTGAGGTGATAACTTCATTGCCATTATTTAACAATCTTTCTATTCCATATCATTTAACAATCTGAATAGATAACTCAATAATTTTAATTTCATATGAAAACTAAATCAGTTTTGTTAATAATTTGAGAAAATTGTGCATGGATTTGTTATTTAATTTAAAGAAATGACAACTGGAAAGTGTTTGAGACAGCAAGAGCTGCGAAGCAAGCTGCGGCCAAAGCTATGCAAAGACAGACATCTTCCGACACCAGGATGTCTTTGGCACCCACTTCCCACCACCTGAATGATTCACAAGGGCCTTTATCGTTTATTTCTGATGTTGAAAGCTTGGCAAGTGATAGCTGCAGCATTGATATGGACAGGATTTATGAGTAAGTGTGTCATTACAGTTTGAAAAGTGTGTGTTGTCATCATCATCTAGTGCTGTGTTATCATCATCATCATCTTGTGCTTTTCTGACTTGTCAGTACGATCATTCCAGTTTGTGTTATAAATATAAATCCATAGCATTGCCAGCTAGCGATAGCTGAAGCATTGATGTGGATAGTTTATGTATGAGTGTTTTATTATAGTTTAGTTTAGTTTGTATTATCATCATCACCACCATTGAGCATCCTGCCAATTGACGTGGGTGATCATGCCAGTTTGTGTTGTGTATTCAACAGCTTGTTCATTTAGCAATAGCTGCAGCGTTCATAAGGGGAGTATTTGTGAGAGAGTTTACAGTTTGAATAATTTGTGTTAACATTATCTTTATCATCAAGTGTCTGGCCAACTGGATTAGGCGATCATGCCAGTGTGTGTTATAAATATAAATATTCCACAGCGTTATCAGAATTTGCCATGAAACAGCCATGCCACAGCACTTAGGGCACATCTTTATGACCTCCATGTCTCATTATATGTTGAGGAGTATAGGAACTTATATCTCCCGCTCCCAGTTGATCACGCACACATCAACTCCGTCCTCTACCATGTTTCTTTCTGCTAGTGCCATAGATAATCCTGGATTCAGTCCATCAAATCCCATGTGGTCTTCAGTCTGTTTCTTTGTTTAGCAGGCAATCATTGCCATAGATAATCCTGGATTCAGTCCATCAAATCCCATGTGGTCTTCAGTCTGTTTCTTTGTTTAGCAGGCAATCATTGCCATAGATAATCCTGGATTCAGTCCATCAAATCCCATGTGGTCTTCGCTCTGTTCCTTTGTTCAGCAGGCAATCATTGCCATAGATAATCCTGGATTCAGTCCATCAAATCCCATGTGGTCTTCGCTCTGTTCCTTTGTTCAGCAGGCAATCATTGCCATAGATAATCCTGGATTCAGTCCATCAAATCCCATGTGGTCTTCACTCTGTTTCTTTGTTCAGCAGGCAGTCATTGCCATAGATAATCCTGGATTTAGTCCATCAAATCCCATGTGGTCTTCACTCTGTTTCTTTGTTCAGCAGGCAATCATTGCCATAGATAATCCTGGATTCAGTCCATCAAATCCCATGTGGTCTTCAGTCTGTTCCTTTGTTCAGCAGGCAATCATTGCCATAGATAATCCTGGATTCAGTCCATCAAATCCCATGTGATCTTCACTCTGTTCCTTTGTTCAGCAGGCAATCATTGCCATAGATAATCCTGGATTCAGTCCATCAAATCCCATGTGATCTTCACTCTGTTCCTTTGTTCAGCAGGCGACCATTGCCATAGATAATCCTGGATTTAGTCCATCAAATCCCATGTGGTCTTCACTCTGTTCCTTTGTTCAGCAGGCGATCATGTCTAGACAGTATCTTGTCTTCCTTGTGAGAACCTCAGCGTTTTCCTTCGAGTTCAGTCAATCAGCTCTTTCATGTTCTTATCCAGTTCATCCTTCAGTAATAGCAGGATTGTTTACAATCAGCATAGCTCTGGGTGGAGGATGTATGTGCATGCATGTGCACATGATTGTGTGCACACATGCTTACATAAGTGCATGCATGCATTTGTGGTTTTTTCTTTTTTTCTTTACGGAGATTGATAAAGGAAACAAAGAATAGTAACATTGTAACCCACCATGAATAATGTGCTAGAAAAACTGAAGAACCCTAACATCCTTGAAAAGTAACCCAATCACAGAAAGAACTGGCTCAGTCCTGGAAGCCATCATTTGACTGACTCAGTTCATTTGTTTTTATAATAAAGGAATTGTGAGGGTTCATCAAATTTTTCAGCTAAGTATTCTTGGTTTTTGTCGTTCATTGATGAAGACTTTGGTGGAAACACTTGTTTGTTAACAATGTTTTTTTCCCCATTCATTGAGCTTCCTAGTTGTATTAGTTGTATTTTGTGTTCATTGATGAAGACTTTGGTGGAAACACTTGCTTGTTTCAATGTGTGTTTTTCCATTCATTGAGCTTCCTAGTTATATTGTGTGTTCATTGATGAAGACATTTGCTGGTTTCCATGTGTATTTTCCCATTCATTGAGCTTCCTAGTTGTATTTTGTGTTCATAGATGAAGACTTTGGTGGAAACAATTGCTGGTTTCAATGTTACTGTTTTTCCATTCATTGAGCTTCCTAGTTGTATTTTGTGTTCATATGAATTAAAGTACCAACTCAGCAGCAGTCAAACAACTTTTTTCAGTATATGTTTGTACACTAGCATCTTGTTTTGACAGATGATAGTTTGTTATATTGTGCTTAAAAAGGCATAACTGCAACCAGACTAATGATAGTTATACCTCTCCATAGCACAAAGCTTGAGCTGGATTGTAGAGACCTTGTGTTGCTCATGCAGCATGATCCCTCTCTCGGCCTGCCTCGATTACTCCTGAGGAAAGGTAACACCAATGTATCTGGAATAAGACAAGCTGTGGAAGCTGCTGGATCAGCAAAATAATGCTCTAACTGCCTGCCTATCAGAGCTTCAATCCTAGACCAGTTGCAGACCAAGGTTTAGGGCCTGGTCTGTCCAACCATGTTATTTAGTCTTAGGTTGCATTTCCTTGCACCAGTATAAGGCTTGTACCTTCCCAATTGCGTTTCTACACCTGAAGCCGCTGACACAATGTGGGATGTTGGGTTTGGTAAGCGCTGCCCAACATTCAGCGATAACAGAAAGTATGCAGTAACGTCTGCTGTCATATGGTATCTGTTTATAACCTACCATGTATATCATAAGAGGCAGCTACAGAGGGTTGGCATGAGGCAGACAACCTCATCCTGTAGAAAACTTTAACTGCAAAGTCCAACCAATCATGGACAAGTCTACAAAGTCCAACCAATCATGGACAAGTCTACAAAGTCCAACCAATCATGGGCAAGTCTACAAAGCCCAGCCAATCATGGGCAAGTCTACAAAGTCCAACCAATCATGGACATGTCTACAAAGTCCAGCCAATCATGGACAAGTCTACAAAGCCCAACCAATCATGGACATGTCTACAAAGCCCAACCAATCATGGACATGTCTACAAAGTCCAACCAATCATGAACAAGTCTGCAAAGTCCAACTAATCATGGACAAGTCTATAAAGTCCAACAAACCATGGACAAGTCTACAAAGCCCAACCAATCATGGACATGTCTACAAAGTCCAACCAATCATGGACAAGTCTACAAAGTCCAACCAATCATGGACAAGTCTACAAAGTCCAACCAATCATGGGCAAGTCTACAAAGTCCAACCAATCATGGACAAGTCTACAAAGTCCAACCAATCATGGACAAGTCTACAAAGCCCAGCCAATCATGGACAAGTCTACAAAGTCCAACCAATCATGGACAAGTCTACAAAGTCCAACCAATCATGGACAAGTCTACAAAGTCCAGCCAATCATGGGCAAGTCTACAAAGTCCAACCAATCATGGACAAGTCTACAAAGTCCAACCAATCATGGACGAGTCTACAAAGTCCAACCAATCATGGGCAAGTCTACAAAGTCCAACCAATCATGGACAAGTCTACAAAGTCCAACCAATCATGGACGAGTCTACAAAGTCCAACCAATCATGGACAAGTCTACAAAGTCCAACCAATCATGAGAAGAGCTAACATGTTACATCCTTCTTATAGAATCAGATAAAATAACTAACTGAGAAATATTTGAATTCCCAGAATCTGGGTGGGTGGGTTGTTGGCATTGTTGTTGGTACTTAAACAGTTTGAGGAGCAGTATTTGTAATTTCATGTGTAACAAAATAAAATTAATCTTCATGTTTTAGGTCTAATCCAGAACTAGGACGACCAGGAATACCTGGTTCTAATGATCTAGAAAGTGCTCTTAAGCGGCTAGCCATGAGAAGGGCGAATGAACAGAATGAGAAAGATTTCCATGAGGAAGAGATGGACAGAAGGCAAAGCAGCACTGTGTCTGATATGTAAGTTTTAATGTTAGTTTCTTGAAGAAGAGTTTGTCAAGAATGTCTGCATAAAAATGCCAATACATTTTGAGAAGAAGCAGATCAAGGGGAGTGAGAATATCATCATCATATCATGGGACCACCTGTGTGTTACCAGAGCCCGTATTGGGAGCAAAGAAAAGAACACTACCATGCATGTCATCAGAGGTCATGAAGGAGGGTTGGTATTTTCCCATAAAAAACTTTAGCTGCAAACTCCAAAAAATTCTGTAAAGAGCTTGGTGTGAGTTGATCGAGGGGATAACCTTCATCGGGAGATGAGAGGCAGAAGATGAGACATGCATTTGATCATGTAAGGCTTTGGGTTTAAAGACAAACGTATGTATTGATACATCTGGTCAGTTAAAATATCATACACACAACATTACATAAATTCTCATCTTCTTCTTCATTTAAGAACATAGCCTATAGGTTTCATAGTTTCAAGTCATGCCATGTTTGTGTGTGTATATGAAAGTCGCAGAGCTTTGATAATAAGTCTTATCTTTTATGTTTTCCTGTTTGTTTTTATTTATTATTTGTTTCTTAATATTTTCTTTTCTCCATTGTGTGTAACTAATCACTTAAAAAAAAAAAATGTTTGTATGGCCTTTGCAGGACATTGCGATCAACGCCAAACCTAGGTTGATTTTCAGGGCAAATTTACGTTCAGTAGCTTGCCATTGCTTTCTGAATGAGAAGTCAGTGTTGAATTCCAATGGACCTGTGTAGGGATCAAACCTGTTGGCCGCCATCAGTGCACCGGAAGTTTAAACGCAAGGACACTAAACCCTGCGGCCATGCAGACCTCTAGTCACCTTTACCAAGGCTAAATAAAAACTACAAAAAACGACAGTTACCACATTCTGTGTTGTCATAATGCTGAGTTTTCACTGCTGATATTCTGATATTTTACTTCTCCTGGCAGGCACGATGGTTCCTCACAATTCAACCGGCATAGTCCAGGTCACCCAATGTTTCGGTCACCTATGGACAGTGTGTCATCCAGGTGGAGCTCTTCTGGCATGTCGGTAAACAACCAGCATTACAAGTTGCCAGAGAAGCTACAGATTGTAAAGCCATTAGAAGGTATCATAAACTGCCATGCTTATATTTTTTTTAAATTTTAAAGTTGCATATCCTTTACCGGACGTTGCAATCAACACCAGCATTTTACTGCCGTTGTTCTTGTCCTGGCAAGTTTTTTACATTCAGAAAAGAAAAATCACAACAACAGAAATGAAATTCCTGAGAAGAATACTCAATGTATCAAGAAGAGATAAGATCAGAAACGAAGAAATCAGGACTAAAGTGGGGGTTACAGCTGCACTAGATTTTATTAGAAAGCAGCAAGTCAAATGGGTTAGCCATTCAAGTAGGTTACTAACTAACAGTATACCACAACAAGCAATGATGTAGACCAGAGGGAAACAGAGGAAGAGGCCGACCATGTAAACGATGGATGCAGGGAATAACAGAGTCCACGGGAATAATGATACATGAAGCCCATAAGCGGGCACTCTCACGCTGTATATACTTCACTTCGACACCGCAAGGTACAAGAGGAACATGATGAGATGAGATAAGATGAGTAGTTTGCTATTGCTTTCTGAATGACTGGCTCCTATACCAGCACGTTAAAACCAGCTTGAAAATCGGTCGCCGCTCTGTTTTGAACATGGGTAAGCGGTATTACAAATCACGTCTGCAGTGCCGTTGCCACGGAGCCATGCTTATCTAGGGGTCAGATAATCATGTTGCTCTATTTCTGTAAAGAGAAACCTCTCCACAAGAAATGTAAATTTACAGTTTATGATTACTTTCCATACCATGTATTGGCCTAGTGTTTTCTTTTTATGAATCATCTTTACTGCACATAGATAAGTCCCAGTAGTGTTTTAATCTCCTTTTTTATCATATTTGCAAATTCATTACAGTATTCAAACAATATACAAATTATGGACCATCCTTTAAGACTACGGGATACAAGGACAATTGCTAGAAAACATCATAGCCATGTACCACTCGAGCCAAAGTGCATTAAGAATACAATTTGGTATATCAGATTTGTTCACAGTCAATACAGGAGTGAGACAGGGATGTGTGCTCTCTCCTCTGCTATTTAATATCTACATAGACAGAATATCCAAAGAAGCAAACCTTGACAGAACAGTTTCAAAAAATGTTGAACTCTTTACTTCAAATGAAACGACAGATTCACTCGCAATAAATGAGCTTTTATTTGCAGACTATCAGTGCCTGTTTTGTAGCGACAAGAACATATTGCAATATCATATTAATAAGCTGAGTCCAACATGCAGCAGATACAATATGAGTATAAATACAGCCAAAACTGAAGTAATGCAAGTTAGCAGATCGCCAGGTCCACTAAGTATACTGATAAATAGCACATCTCTGAAATAAGTTAAAGAATCTAAATATCTTTGAAGTATGATCACATAAGATGGCAGATTGGACAGAGAAATCAAAATCAGATGTCAAAAAGCAAGTACACTTACATAACAACTATCACCCATACTGAAACATCCAAATATACCTATGTCCGCAATTTGACAGATAATAAATAGCATATTCACACCAGCCCTTTGCTACCAAAGTCAAAATTGGACAGTATCCAAATCACACTTTCGCAAAATCAACACCTGCGAGATGTGATGCCTGAGGAGAACTGCCAACTTAACAATCCGAGACCGAGTAAGAAATGCTGTTGTCAAACAGACAGTGAGATTAACACATTGTGCCACATTTATTGAAAAACAGAAGATCAAAGTGGTTTGGCCATGTCGTTAGAATGCAACATCAGCAACTACCATCACTGGCCTTACATCAAAGATCATCTGCGACGAGACCACGAGGACGTCCAAGAAGAAAATGGATTGACAACATCAAAAACATTCTACAAACACATGGAATGACACTATCCAATTCCACCTATCAGGCGCTGGAACGCCAGTTATTCCTTCCCATGACGCCTGACAGCAGACGTGGAAAATGATGATGATGATGATTCAAACAGTACTTTTGCTATCTACTGCAGCTCCCTCCATTTCCTCCCATTTGATCCATTTTTGTCTGTAATTTATTCTCCTTGTGTATTTAAGCCTCCCACTGTTTCATTCGCCCTGTGGTTTCCACACAAGTGAGTGTCTCTTTATACTATCCTCAGGTTTTCTCAATGTGTGTCTTATCCATCATAGCGTCTCATCCTCACCTCTTGATTTGATGGAATGTGTTTAGTTCTCTCCTCAGGCTCTATATTGTTGATGCTATCATGCCACTCTAAACCCATTATTCTGCTCAGGCACCAATTAATGAATGTTTGTATTTTGTTAGTAATTCTTGTAGTTGTTCTCCATGTTTCTCTTCCATACAGTAGTATTAATTTAACATTGGAGTTACATATTTTATGTTTGGTACACATTTTTGTTTGTTTTCTGGTGCTCGTTTGCTTTAAACTCAAGCTTAATCCATCCACACTACTTCTAGTAGCAATGGACAGAATTTTGCATGTAGATTAGCTTTCCCTATTACCAGTGTCCCTCACCATCAGGTGAACCCACTTCAACTTCAGAGGTGCTTGTAATGTGTTTCTCCAAGCCAAGGATGAGAAGTTAACATTTAGTCCAATTTTCCAATACAGGGGTTGGACCCCTCACCTCGGCACCAGCACACCGGGGGTTTAAGAACACGCGTTCTTATCCAGTCGGCCATGCTGACCTTCCGGAACACTTACTAAACAAGCTGAACAGTGCATGAATGCCTTTGAATAAAAATGTTATAGACGGGTTCTAAGGAATATCTTGGGTACAGAAAATAACGAATGCATCCATACTTCAAGAGCTGAATATTGAAGAAGGTTGGCTATTAAATACGATAAAACAAAGAAAATTGAAATATTTTGGTCATTTGAAACGTCATGAAAGTTTGGACAGAACAATAATGGAGGGGTATATGCCCGGGAAGAGAGGAAGAGGAAGGCCAAAGAGAAGATGGGTGCAGGATGTGGCGGATGATCTCCAGATGGGTGTATCAGACGCGGGACATCTTGCTTATGATAAGGAGGTTTTCCTGAAGATGTTATGGAAGCGAGGTTCTGCAAAGGACATGCTACTGAATGAATGAATGAAAGATGGAACCAGGCACTTTGTGAACTAGCAGCAGACACCATACCCCTGAGGTCGCCCCAAATCAGCTTTTTGATTTGTTACATATATGTCCTCTGATAATCAGAACTGTAAACATACACAGTAATCATTGCTTGTTGTCATTCCGCAGGATCTATGACATTAAGACAGTGGCAGCATCTGGCCACACCCCACTTGGGCGGCATATTTGAAGAACGAGATGGCGTACAAATGAAGGGAAGTAACAAAACAGATCTGTCAGGGAACAGCACTCTCAGTGACTTTGAGGATGATGGTAAGACTCCACTGAAGCACTTCTGTTAGCTACGTGAAACCATTTGTTATGAAACTTCAGCATGTCAGTAAATGTCATAATCATTTCAAATACTTGTGAAGCATAATATCATCTGACATAAAGCACATCAAGTTATTGGATATGTGCTAGTAACATTGCAAAATAAACCAGTAATAATGGAGAGAAACAATATAATTTTTCATCTTAGTCCTTGCTAACATTAAACTAATATTGTCCATCTCGGACACTTACAACAGAAAAGTACAATAAAAACAACAGAAATGAAATATGTAAAGGATCGTTTTATACGCCTTGGGGTGTGTTGGGTATATGGTGCTGGTCCCATGTTTTCATAGACCAACCTGCACTCGATGGGTTATCTTGAATTATTCTGGAAATTCCTGGGATCTTCATCCCGCCTCATTATGGCTCACTGGTTCACCTATCTTTCTCACCCCTCACTTGCCATGTTACATGACAACACTGGACTAACAGATAACTTTATGGCACTTGGCGTCACAACGCAGTTTCTCCATATATGAATGACAACATAACAGCGGTGACTATGGATATCGAATGAGTTCTTTTCCTCGAGGGTGATGCTACAATATTCCTTAACCCTTTACAGGGCAGATGCTTGTCCGTTTTGTAGCCCTGAACGGGCAAGATTTTTTCAGGTTCGGTAAAATTTCGGGTCGCGTTAGTAAAAACATCACAAATAAGGTGTTAGTCAACCGATTTTAGTTAAATAAACAACACAATGAAGGGAAAAGCATGCATAATATGTTACTCACGTGATTGTTGTCGGTAATCCATATATGAACACAAATATTTACAAAATATGGCATGTTGTTTGTGATTTTCCGTCATCTATACAGCAATTTACAAACACATTTTCAGAATCATAATCACTTTCTTTAAAGTCCGACTCAGACTGCTAAATGCAAAGTAACGCTTTGCACTGATATCTAGCCCAGATTAATAGTCAACTTCGTACCCTTTAATGTCACTTAAATTGAACAGAGCGAAATCTCGGCTATCACTTGAAGAATCGCAGAAATCCGTTTTGAAAAACAGCGTAAAAACCCCGAAAACTATCAAAAAAAGTCCGTAAAGGTCGGTTCAAATTCATAGTACGCGCTTTACAAATGGCGGCCACGTTGTCAAGCTATCGGCGAAAGCGAAAGTAGCCACCGGAAGTATCGGAAAGCCGAGAGATCGCGTTTTTACAACGCATAATAGTATCGGCCGGTTTGAGACGTTTTGCCCGTTTAACGTATCGGACGGAAATGGCCGGTCCACCCTGTAAAGGGTTAATAGATTGTCACCATGACCTAATTATTTAGACCATAATATCTGCACGCACCACCAGAATGCTCAATAAACAACCCATATAATAAATACAAGGAAGACCGAACCACAAGTCTAATGGAGTTGCCATATAATTTGTCTGGAGCACTTTCCATTTTTGGCAGCCTCAGCAAGCATAGTGGCTAGGCACTCTCCTGCCGACCAGGAGGTCACGGGTTTGATCCATTATTCATATTTCATATTTTTCAAAGGTTGACCTGGTCTCCCAGGTCGACCCAGCCTAAGATGGTTACCAAGGTTGTCTCGGGAAATAAAGATCAATGGCAGGGTACTGACTTTATGACCCACCGAGTGCTGATTGGTCTATAAAAATGCGAGTCTAGCACCGTATGCCCAATGTGTCTTAAGGCATGATAAAGTTCCTTTACTTACTTTGTTTTTACTGTCCATTCCATGTGTCCAGCTTGACCACTTCTCCTTGGCTCATTAGCATTCACAATTCACTTCCGCTCATTAACTGTCACCCACTTGTCTCAACTCATTGTTGGACATTGCAGTGTCAAGGTGAAGTATAAACAAGAGAGAGTGCCCGCTTGTGACCGCACATATTCTGCAGGGATCCCACCCTCTTCCAATTCTATTGGTCAGTCATCTTTGTCCCACCATAAACTGGGTCATGTCAGTGGTCACTACCATGCCAGCTGCCTTTATTTGCCAGGACATTTCCGGGTACCTATTACAGACTGGGAGACCAGGTTAATTTGATAAATCTGCCTTTATTGGGATTCAAACACATGACTACCAGACTTGCAGGCACGTGTGCTAGCCACTGCAATACAGTTGTTTCTCAAAATGAAATGCCTACAACGTGTATTGATGAGACAAAGGAGAAACAAAGATATCAGAAGGCAAGTAGGGGCATTGCCAATTTGGTTGTGGTTAAGGATCACTTTCAGCATATATGATTGCCAGTTTGGTATTGTTTAAAATCATTGCCAGGTTAATTTTGTTTAAAGATCACTTTCACACATACAGATATCTCCATAAACAACTCCATAGCACCAGCGAGGATCCAAATGTGTGGTATACCATAAGCACACATGCTATAGACATTCTTTGTTGTGGGTCAGTTTTCTGATTTTGGAATACAGCCTGGGTGGAGGCATAGTCATCCAGTCTTTTTTCTTATTCTAACTGCCAAGGGATTATTAGTATACACAATATACATTCGGGTCCTGCAAGGTTTTTTTTCCCTTGTCTGAGAAAGCTAGAAGTCTAATACATTACCTTACGATCAGCTGGGAGTGTGCCTTGATTTTCTTATTTTATAACAGTCAAGATCATGAAACACATCAGGTCTACTTTTCAGTATCAGTGTTTAGTGTCATCGTGTGCCGTGCCGATAAGTGTAGGCGGTCATGGCGACTTGCCATCTCACATGATCGTTAGTCTTGGATAGGCTCTATATTCTTGTTTCAATTATGCCATGTGGCTAATCCATCCAGATATTTATTTCTCTGTCTTCCCATAGCTGTTTTCCTTTCATTCTTGCCGGTTGTCCCTAAATTGTTCAGTTGATTTCATCCCACAAAATCTTGACTGACTAAAAAGAAAAGTTAGTTGTGTATCTTTTACAGGATGTTGAAGTCAACCCCAGCATTTTTTGGCTGATCGTAATTCCTGGGCACGTTTACGTTCAGTAGTTTACCATTGCTTTCTGAACGACCAGCACTCATACCATTTCATAAAAAACCAACACAAGGCAGTCTGCTGCCATATAGCCCACAGTAAGTACGTGGGATTACGAACTGCGTCCGTAACCCCTTTGCCACGGAGCCAGCCTTGACTGACTACACATACACTAAAAATAGAATTTGAGATTTGTTGGCCATGTAACAAAATTATAACACAAGAATTGGCTCATAAAGTACTTTAGCATTTAGACATAGCAGTAACAAAGCATAAAGCCACCGTCCCACATCATGGATTGAAGCAATTTCTGAGACTATAAATACCACTATGTCCGAAGCACACAGCAGAATCTCACCAGATATCTCTCCTGAACCTGACGCTGAAAGGCAAAACAGGATGGGAAAAATTTTTTTTGCTCTTGCTTACTTTGAACTCAAGTGTAGTCCATACAACCCACTTCTAGTAGTGTTGGACTCAATTTTGTGTGTGGGTTAGCTTTCCCTATTAACAATGTCCCTCGCCATCTGGCAAAACCACTCTGACTTCAGAGGTACTTGTAATCCCCTCTTTAGAAGGAAAAAAAAACAAGTATGCAGCAGGAGCTTGCTTTGGGCCTGTAATGTTTTAGGACGATTACATTTTGTAGGCCAGTATGCACAGGAATAGGTGGCCAGTCAGTTGCTGAACCCTCATCTGACTACACACATGACATTACCAGCCTCCTAATGGTTACACTAAAGCACCAGCCAAAGATAGTCATAATAATTATAACTTGTGAGGTTTTGATGGAGCATAGCTTACCACTGTCCACTATTGGATAGATTTCGTTACTGGTTCATACAGAAGACTGGTTGACCCTAGGGCCATATTGGCAAAACAATTATGCAGCTGCTAAAAATTGAACCCAGAATTACTGTGTTGGTAGGTCAGTGAAATAGTGATAGTAATAGCTAGTTGCCGGCTCCATGGTGAAGGGGTTACGGACGTGGTTTGTGATCCCGCATACCCGTGTTCGAAACATTGCTGCACACGATTTGGCAGCAGACCGCATTGAGTTTGTATTTTATGAATTGGTTTAGGTGCTGGTCGTTCAGAAAGCAATGGCAAACTACTGAACGTGAACTTGCCAAAAGATCACAACAGCAAACAATGCTGGTGTTGACTGCAATGTTATGTAAAGGATATGCAACTAACTTTTAAATAAATTGTTGGTTGGTCAATGATTCTCTGGAAAATTGAGTGTTTACTCTAAAGTCCAATGCATGATGTTCAGGATGATGAGCCCTGAAAGGATTTGCATCTGTTGGAGTGAAGGTGCTATAGAGACTTTCCCTTCCCACCTGGTTCCAAAATATCATCTTCTTGGGGATTGTGTTGCAGAGAGTTCCTTTCTTTCTCCAAGCTCAGAAATCTGCGGGGCTGCAATATCAGTTCTGGAGCTGCACATCTGTGGGGACACACAGACTGGGAAAACAGTCTGTAGATAGGCGACACTGTAGAGGTGCTCCAAGGTCTTGGTCATGGCAAGACCAGATTCGGGAATCTCTGTGGTGAAGTGGTCAAGCCATGTGACTCAGGCTCTGAAAGGTGTGGGTTCGATTCCGGGCCGCGTCCTTCAGTTCACAGGTGAAATATTTTGAAGACTCCTGTGGGTCATCGCTAGAGCTGTGGAGTTCGTGCTTTGTGCGACGCTTTCCGCGTTGCGGAAAGAGACCGAGTCATATGGGATAACACCCAGTGCAATGAAGTCGACCCTGTCGACTTTTAAGCGACTTTTATTTAAGACCAGATTCAGGTCTTGCATTCTCAACAGCCTGATAGTAATAAATTATTATGGCTAATCACCTTTGTTACCACGGCTCACAAGAGAAGCAAAGAATGGTAACATTTTAATCTGGCATTGCAGTTGATGCACATAGAGCAGAATCTCAGGGGTTTCTATGTTGAAGTGGTCAAGACCTCTGCCCTGCGCTTCAAAGGTCATGGGTTTTCCGACTGTGTCATTCAGACCCTGAGCTGAAATATTCCAGAGAACCCTAAGGGTCATCGAGGGAGATGTGGAGTTTGTGCTGAAATGCTCTTTGCAGGCAGCTGGCCATTCTGCAGACAGAGGCCAAAACCCGGTGCAGTGAAGTAGATCCTCTCCCCTGTAACCCTTTAGAGTAGAACCTGCTATGAGATGAGCTGTTGGTTGTGCCTGACACTGTCTCATCCTCCAACAGATCAATCTCATGATGTTCATACCCGTAAAGAGCAAGACATGGGCTTGATCTATACATTCACAGATTCAAGGGTGCGCAATCCTGGAGGCTACGGAGGGCTCAGCAGTCTCTTTGGCTCAAGGTGAGGTTTATGTTGTAATAGTGGTTACTGGTAGTGAGATGTGAGCAGACAAGTGTTTGATCTGTTTGTTAAATCTGTGGAGGCATAAGGTTCTGTTTCACAATACGGTTTTTCTTCTTATCTGTTCTATTCTTCTGTATCTCTTAGGGTTAGGATGCACCAATAGAAATTACTCAAAAAGCAAACTCTTGATATACGCTGACTTCATGACTTTTAGACATACGAATATAAATTAGACCAGGATGGATTGTAGGTTGGCATGCTGTGTGACTTTGCAACATTACTCCAGCACAACGATACAAAAAGGTTGCCAAATCCTGTTCTAGAATAACAGAATGAAAATCAGTAAGAATTTAAAAGTTGTTAAGGATAAAAAACAGTGATGTTATTCATGGTAGTAACTTATGTTATCCCAACTTTGTAGTTTTTGATCCTGCTGTGTTTTGTTCACTCTTTCTTTTGTCTTCTATGTTAGCTTTAATATTAATGGATATGACATGGGTCAGCATGGCCGAATGGATAAGAACACTCGATATTAAGCATCCAGTGTGCTGGTGCCGAGTTAGTGGGATCAACCCTTACACCGGTCAGTTGGACTAAAATGTTGACTTCTTGTCCTTGACTTGGGGATGTAAATTACAAATACCTCAGAAGTCGAAGTGGGTTTGCCTGATGGCGAGAGACACTGGTAATAATGAAGTCTAATCCACACGCAAAAATCAATGCAGAGCACTAGAAGTAAGTAATAGTACATGTATGGACTACATTTGAGTTCAAAGCGCGTGAAGGGAAAAAAAAGGATAGGACCCTTTTACATGCCTTGAGGAATATTGGGTGTATAGTGTTAGCCCCGTATTGGATCAACTAAACCACACTGGATCGGTGATGTCGTCAGATTCAGATGAAGTTTACATGGAAGGGACTGAGTATCAGACTCTTAAAAATTAAGACAGGCAATATAGACCTTCATCTGATCAATTACTACTGTCCAAATGACCGCCCACACGCACTGGACACACTACCATTAAAAGGAAAAATGATTGTGTGTGGCGACTTCAACAGCCACTTTCAGAGCTGGGGCTATGATCACATGGACCAGAGAGGAGAGAGACTGGAAGACTGGCAGGATGAGAATAGATTCATCTTGATTAACAAGCCGTCCGACCCACATACTTTCTACTCGAGATCATGGCACACTACAACTATACCTGACCTGGCTTTTCATTCACCAGACCTGGAGTGGAACATTACACGAATTGTTGGGAAACAACTTGGTGGCAGTGACCATCGGCCAGTCTTTCTAACTGTAGAAAATGAGCTTGTAAGTGAAAGCAGCACCCTCTCGAGGTGGAACTACAAGAAAGCAGACTGGGCAATGTACAAGCATCGCACCAGCATACTGGTTAGAAACCTGAACACTGAGAAAGACATAAATAAAGTAGTTGAAGAGTTTGGGAAATGTATACTACAGGCAGCACGAGAAACAGTACCAAGAGGAGCCCTAAACATTATAAACCCTACTGGAGTAGTGAACTGGAACCAGTTGCATAATGATGTGGAAGTGTGTAGAAAGCAAGCAGAGGCCAAATCCAGGCAAGAGCACCACAATAAATACCAGCACGCAAAAGCCAAATTTCAAAGGACCAAGCTGCAGGCTAGACGGAAAAGCTGGCAGGAGAAAACAGAGTCACTGAACTTTGAAAGAGACACAAGGAAGTTGTGGAAGCTAATAAAATAACTTAACGATGAGAGCACAGGGAGAAACTCAAAAATTGCACTACATAAAGACAGAAACATCTTAACAGGAAAGCAAGCTAGCTGACCATTTGAGGACTCATTCGCACAAGATAACAATATCAAAATTAGTCCAGAGAAACAACAAGAGATTCGAGAGAAATGGCAACATACAAGACAGAATGAAATAGTACAAGAGGTTCTGGAAGCACCTATCACAATCAGCAAACTGGAGCTAGCCATATCAAAACTGAAAATGAGAAAGTCACCAGGAGCTGATGGTATCTCCAATGAAATGATCAGGAACCTAGGAAGGCCAAAGCAAAGCTGTTGCAGATCTTCAATAACAGCTGGACCTTAGGTAGTGTTCCACAAGCCTGGAGAGAAGCAATCATGGTACCCCTCCTAAAATCAGGAAAGGATAGTTCCTTTGTCTCCAGCTACAGACCAATTAGCCTCACCAGCTGTCTCTACAAAACACTGGAGCGCATCATCAATCACAGACTGCAGTGGTACATTGAAAGTAAAACATCCTTGTGCCACAGCAGGCTGGCTTTAGGCAGTGCTACTTTACAGAAAATCAGACAACCTACCTCTCTCAAGAAATTGAGGATGCATTCCAAGAGAAGAAGCTGGTGCTTGCTGCATGGATAGATCTGAAGAAAGTCTTTGACAAAGTCTGGAAAGAAGGTCTGATGAAGAAACTGAAAAACTGTAAAGTCAATGGAAGAATGTACAAATGGGTGAAAGCATACTTGCACAACAGAAGAGCCCGAGTACAGATAGACGGACTCAAGAGCAAGAAAGTCCTACTGCATCACAGTGTTCCCCAGGATGGAGTCTTGTTCCCCACACTTTTTCTAACCTTCATCAATGATCATGTTGCTAATCTACCGCATGGAATTAAAGCGGCAATGTACGCTGATGACCTGGTTCTATTGAGCACAAATGAACATGCATCAGTGGCCACCAGATCGCTACAAAGAGCTGTAGATGCATTTGTTGCATAGGAAAATAGATGGTGTGTCAGCATAAACACTGACAAGTGCAGCACCACTTTATTTACCCTCTCTCCAAAACAAAAGGCACGGATCATCCAGATAAATAGAATACCCCTTAGAGAAGATAAAGAACCAACATACCTTGGAGGCTGACATGGAGAAAGCACATCAACAAAGCAGTAGCAAAAACGAGAAGGAAAATAGCCATCCTGAGAAAACTAAGAGGAACCACATGGGAAGTCAGTGGGAAAATACTTAGCAAAGTTTATCAACAGAGCATACGACCACACCTGGAATACGGGTCAACTGCGTGGTATTCAGCATCGAAAACCACACTACAAGAGCTGGACAAGGTGCAAAATCAAGCACACCACAGGAGGAGATGAGATCAACCCCTTTAATGAAGATGGAGAAGATGGGGAGGACACAAGCACTGAGAGAGCGCAGAGATACGGAACGCTAATACAAGCAGAAAAGTTCCTCAGCTTGCCAGGCCACCCTATGAAGAACAGATCTAAAAAATTAGCTATGGGGCGGTTGAAAAGAAGCAGTTTTATCCACCAGGCCAAACGACTCTGCAGAGAAACCACCGATCTATCCACAGTTGGTATCCCCCTGAAAACTATTCCAGAGCGAACTCCATGGAAAGATGAACATAGACTGTCACTACAAATCCAGACAAAAGTGAGAGGAATATTTGACAAGGAAGAACAGAACAGTGTACAGTGCAGAACAGCCACCCTCAGCTTCCTTGATGAAGAATACCCACTGGACCTCTGAATGCTAGTCTGCACAGATGGGTCAGCACAAAATGCTGTTCAAAATGGATGAGTGGGAGTGTACATAGAATACCCAAACAACACTAGGGACATGGCCAGAGTACTGCATAACTATGATGCTGAAATTGAGGCAATCAAGATAGCAACAAAGAAATTACTAAATACCAGCCATGGTACACAACCTGTGGTGCTATTGACAGATGCAAAATCAGTACTCTTGTCTGGGAAATTGCCAGTACTAAGGACACTACTTTCTGAACTTAGCAGTCAGCATAAGGTCACCATACAGTGGATACTATCCCACCGTGGAATAACCGAAAACGACAGAGCTGATCGATTGGCTAAGGAAGGAGCAAAAGAACAGCCTGATGTGCCCGTTACATACCACCAGAAGAAAAAAAATTATCAAATCAGAAAGCCTTCAAAAACCTGCTCAAGATGACTACCACATTATGGATAGACCAGAACAAGTCATTATTCTGCGCCTCAGAACAGGACACAAAAGATTATGCAACCACATGTATACAAAATTCAAAATTTGTGAATCAGCCATGTGCACATGTGGATTGGCATCGCAGACAGCAGAGCACATACTCCAAGACTGCCCAAAATACAGCATACCTAGGCAAACCTTCTCGCCTAGAGAGATGACACATAAACTCTATGAACCGCTGAGTGAACTAAAAAAAGACAGTTAAATTCATACAAGAGAAAACATTGCAGTTATAGGCATATTTCAAGTGAACAAAAGAAGAAGAGGAAAGAAAGACAGACAGACAGACAGACAGACAGAAAGAAAGAAAGAAAGAAAGAAAGAAAGAAACTTTAATTTTAACTGAATAAATAATCCTTTTGTAAAAATAATCTCAAAATATTTTTTGTCTTCCAGCATTCCCTCAAACACCTCACACGTAGATGCCTCAATGGAGATGGATACCCAAGATGGCCAGATGCCCAGCCACAGCTCAGAACCCCAGCAGCAGCCACAGATGTCACATCTGTACAAACCAGCAGCAGACAATACACAGAGCACCTACAGCATGTCTCTTGGCCTGGCTTCTCTCCTTCAGGGCCGAGAGAACCCAAGCCATGCTATCATGCGGGCTTCATCTCCACCGGTGACCACAGCTGGTGATGTAACCACTACAGCCTCTATCTCACATTCAAACGTGAACTGGACACATACGGGTTCAAGGTCTTTTGACAGCCAGCCATTAACCTCATCAACACCAAAACTATTTCTTGGGTCAAGATCTTTTGATCACCCTCTAGTGAAAAAAGATGGGTCATCTTCATTAGTAGATTCAGGGTCTCCGAAGAAGTCTGAACCTGTTGTGTCAACTGGAAAGAGTCTCTTGCAGCAGCTAAAAACCAAAGGTTATTCGTTGTATGGGTTGTGGGGAGGAGCCAGTAACAAATCTGATGCAGAAAGCAGTGCAGATGGAGAAGAGACACTGGCAACTGGCAGCACATCAACCACAAAATCTTCAGCAGAATCTCCCTTGGGAAATGGTGCAGATGTGGGTATTCTTGGTGCTCTTACAAATTTGAGACGCAGTGGTCTGTTATAGAGTCTCCTTGATGACGCGGCTGTGAACATGTGTATATATTTACATATATGGAGCTTTTATCAATTGTAGATCAGGAATACCTTGAGGATGTAGGTTTTCCTCATTTGTTTTTATAAGTTACATATTGTGGAATAGTTTGGAGAGGAGATGGGCACTGCCAAGTATATCTCTAGCCCCTGGAAATGCTACAATGGTTAGCTGTCACTGTGTGTTGATGCTTCCATCATGGTATCACACCACTGGGTAGGAGTTGATTTGATTGTATTGCACTGGAATATGAGACTGATTAACAGAAAACTGTAATTTTGTAACTATTATTCTGTTTCCTATTTATTTCTATGTTTCAGAGAGATAACAAATAAGTAGGCTGACTAAGAAAATACTCTTTTCCACACTTTGTGGTGTTTTTAGCAATGGTGCCGGTGACCATATATTGATAGACCAGTTGGTGTTTGAATGGGGTTGTGATCGGTGTCATGCTGGCCATTTTTAATTGCTGGAACATTTCCTGGTACTCATTTTTAGACTGACTCAATCTGTGAGCCCAGCTCAATTTTAAAAAAGAAATCCCCATCTCAAGGGGGAATCCAAATACATGACCAGACATGCTTGTTAGCCAGTCTGCTACAGTGGTCGACTTGCAATACGGGTTATCATTTCTTGTACACATTCTTTATTATTCTCAATTCTGTAATATGGTGAATGTAAGATGAGTTTGTGAACTTCTTTGTGGAAGGTAGTTGCCTCAGAGAACTATCCCTAAAATGAAAGGTTAAGGACAGGTTATTGATGGTGCAGGAGAACTGGCAAGGAACTGGGGTATGTTCTGCATAGTTCCTGCAACAGGATGAGTGCTGTGGTGGGTTGCTGTAGGGCGAACACAGAGGTTGATGAATCAGTCTAGCTAAGACTTTTGTCGTCAGTTGGGGCATCAGCTGGCATGGTCACCGGAGGAGACAACATACACGCATTTACAATCATTGTGCATTGGGAACACAGAATATTCCTAGGTCTTTGAGGTGAAGTGGTCACACTGTCTGCCTTGTGCTCAAAAGATTTTGAGTCCATTTTCTAACCCACCATCAATCGGTTCACATTTGCAGTATTTTTTTATTTAGTTAGTTAGTTAGTCGACAGATCATCCTCGTTGCACATCGGACCATTCAGTCCATAAGTGCTCGGATCCCCTCCTCAGCAAATCCCGCAGCGTGTAGCGGCTAACGACGCCAGTTCTGTGTTGGTTTATCAATCTTCTTTGGCTTCCTGCGTAGTGTTCTTGTTTGGCCACCCCTCTTTTAATTTGCTGCTCTCGCAGTCTGGCTATTGTTGTAGATTCACAGTCATCACTTGGTTCTTGCAAAAGTCTCAAAGACTTTTATTTGGAAACCCCTAAAGGTAATCTCTGGAACTACGGAGTTCATTCTCTGACAATGTTTTTGGCAGGTGCTAGCCACTCCATGGAGAGTCATCAGTCCATGTAGGAGATAAATCCTGATGTAACAAAGAAGATCCTCTTGTCTTTAACACCTTTTATTAAGTACCCCTACACCCAGACAGGGCTCTGAAGCAACTGAGGAGCACATTTTAGTGTGACTTGAGTGCAGTGATGTCGGTTCTGGGTAATCATTTAATCTGGTACACCCGGGAAGGTTAACTTGGTCAACAAATGCCTGCAAAAGTAGGATGTTTCAGCCGAAAGGTGCAAATATCACAGCTTTACTGTAAACAGGCACAACGCAATTACGTCAAAAAAATATTCTGGATGAACATAGAAGAAGAATCTGTCTGGTACAGAAAGAGCTCAAAGCCAAATAGATGACACAGACAATATTGTAGGTAAGAAGACTTCCTACGGCAGACTGTCTAGCTGAAAGATCAAGTGGACAGATTTCATCCACATCTTTGGACCATGTGGGACTTGTATATGTTTTCATTTGGACGTTTGTAATTTACAATTAAGATTATAGTTTCCAACCTACAGACCACATTTATGGGCACACGTTTGTCTGAACTCCTGGCAACATTTTCAGGTGTCCATCAGAAAACATATCACATTTGCATTGCCAAATTGTAGTTATGGCTATCACATTTTCTATATACAACATTAAAGTATTTGTTGGTAAGATAACTAACGTTATTTAACATTATAGGACATCATGTTCTCAGTTATCATCTGTGTGTTTCTTAAGTAATGCCACTATACTTTAGATCAACTGGTATCGGAAAAGGGGGTGGCTGCTGCCAAGCTGATTCTAGAGCCTTGATAACAACACAAAATATGAGGAGATCGATGTATGGGAAAACACACAAATGCAGACAATCGTTTCAACCGAAGTCTTATCAGTGAACAAGGAAAATACAAACAAACCAATGAGAGCAGATAAAATGTAAAAGACTACTTATCTCTACATTATGCGTGGTGTTGATTGGACTACTTCTCAGATGTCAAAATAAGTATTTTATTTTATCTGTTTTTATTGTTTTGTTTTTCTTGTTAATTTTCTTAATCTTGCCCAAGACTTTGGTCATTATTTTTACTTGAATCTTTGTAAGTTTTTTTCCATTCATCGAGCTTCTTAGTATGTTTTCATCCAGACCCTTTCAGATCGGCCCTAATTTTATTAATTTTTTTAAAACTCATGCAGCCCATGAACCAAAACATAAAATTGGTTGTGATCTGTTTATGCAGTTAACACCCCAAATCATTCCCAGAACAAAAGGTACTGTATGTGATATGGGGTATTTTAAATAGATATAAGATGTGCAAAGGGTGTAAATGTGTACAAAAAAACAGTATGTGGAAAAATGTTATGTTCATCATTGTTTGGTTTGTCGTTAATCTTAGTTGTATCACTGTGCCAACATGTCTCAGTGTTGAAGTAATTGACAATAGTTGTACTTTACATATATTGTTGTTGTGATAATACTTATTAAAGAAACTGATGAAGAAAAACTAAAAGAATGCTCTTTATTGAATATTGAAACATGTAGCAGAAATACTGTGGGGTTACAACTGTGCAGACCACCAGAAACTAATACAAATTGAAGAAATTGATTTAGAAGAAAAATATAGGATCAGATTCATCGGAATTATGTTTCTTTAAATGAGATGGGATGTGTCTTCTGTGTACTGTTATAATGAAATTACTGCATATTTTAGTTGATTTTGTATATTCTCATGTGAGTATTTTATATTTATATTGCTTTTATTTTATTGAAGAGTACATGGTGGGAATTTAGTCTCAAAAATGACATGCAGGGCAATCTCCTTGTTATTTTAATATCTGCTTTGAGCGTTTTTGTTTTGTTACATATTCTTCTCTTGCTGGACTTTACTCCTTTCAGTAAAACATACCTCCATTAAGTTTCCTAGAATACTAACAGTTAAGATACAATGGAAGAGTGTCAAATAAATACAGCATTAAAATGCTTAGTCTGTTTATTTCACACCCATCTCTCTGTCACTCTTTCTGTCTCCTTCTTATTCTCACAGTCCATTCACTTTCTTTACTTGCTAGAGCAGTTTGAATATTTTTATACTAGAATTGGTCATTGTGTTCTGTGTTTTCATGTGGTACTCTGTTCTGTTCTTGCAGTGTAAATCTGAGCCAGTAATACTGCCAGCATATCCCATAGACATTACAGCTCAATTTGTGGCCAAAGGATATAACTTGCTCAGTTTTTTGTGTGTGTTGCCATACAAGGAACACTCTACCTAGACCTTTGTATGTTCATGTTGGATGTTTTTTTCAACTTATTTATTATGTTTTGTTGCAAATTATCAAGGGACTATGTTGTGGTAGTAGTATGCTAATTTCTACATTTGGATTGTATTATAAAACCAAATGATTAACTACAAATACCCAATGCTACAAAAGTTACTGTGAACAATGTTCGATACATTTGATTTATCGTCATCATCATCATGTGTTGTGCCAAGTGGTATAGACATATGTCCACAGAACTCTGTCCCTGGTGTTCTGGATCAATTCTATTGATGCTGTTCCTCCATGACATCATCTGAGACCATCCAGCATCACTCTTCTCAGCCTGTGTTTGTCTCTTTTACCGCTGATCTTTCCTGTCCGCATGGTATTTTCCTTTACTTCTCTTCTTATAACAAGACCACAGAACATTGATCCTTAATATTGTGCATAAATAAAAGGATACAAGTTGTCATCTTTTTCTTATTTGTAGAAGTCTTGTTCTTAAAACAGAACAGCATTACGAGTACATAGTTTTAACTGTTGGTGTGTTTTAAATAAGAGCTTTGACTTTTAAATGTAAGACACTATTGCACTTCAAAATGTTGTGCTGCATTTATGTGCAGAGTATTCAAATACAACAGTCGTAATGTTTGTTTTCCAGTGTGCGATTCTGCTATGAAATAAGTGTGTATGTGTTGAGTGCATGGTTTATCACACATACTTCTTCTTTTCAGTTAAATGTACTAATAAATGTGCCAGTTTTTTAAACACAGATTTTATACACACTTTTTAATGTGTGCAGGAGGGTTTTGTCCAATGCAGGTTATTAGAACAGAGAGATTGGACTATTTCTGTCAGTCAGATCTATTGACACTATTATACATATCCCTCTAGGAACTATTCTTAAAATATATTCTATTAAATATTAAATAATTAAAAATCTATTAAATATTCTATTAAATGTACTAATGAATGTGCCAGTTTTTTAAACAGAGATTTTATACACACTCTTTAATGTGTGCAGGAGGATTTTGGCCAATGCAGGTTATTAGAACAGAGAGAGTGGACTATTTCTGTCAGTCAGATCTATTGACACTATTATACATATCCCTCTAGGAACTATTCAGTCAGCTCATAACTTGCCAAAGTTAGTCACAAGTTATATTTATGTAGTTGAGTTCACTTCATTTTTTCTCTTTGACTGGTTTAATTGAATGAAATCAGTTTAATCTTTGTGTGTTTTTATAAATGATATTTGTTTGCATGATGTGCCAAATTGTGTTTATGTGATTATGGAATTTTGGGTTAGATAATATACATAATTAATTGTTCTACATTTGATAGAAAACATAGGTATTCCTATAGTAAAGTGCTATTTAATATCTACATGGACAGAATATCCAAAGAAGCAAGCTTTGACAGAACAGATTAAGAAAATTTTGACTCTTTACTCCAGATGAAACAACTGATTCACAGGAAATAAATGAACTTCTATTTGCAGACGATCAGTGCCTGTTTTACAGCGATGAGGGCAGACTCATAATAATAAACTGAGTTCAACATGCAGCAGATACAATATGAGTATAACCACAGCCAAAACCGAAGTAATGCAAGTTAGCAGATCGTCTGGTCTACTAAGTATACAGATAAATAGCACAACTCTGAAACAAGTTAAAGAATTCAAATATCTTGGAAGTATGATCACAGAAGATGGCAGATTGGACAGAGAAATTGAAATCAGATGTCAAAAAGCTAGTGCACTTCATATCAACTATCACCCTTAGTGAAACATCCAAATATACCCATGTCCGCAAAATGACAGATAATAAACAGCATATTCACACCAACCCTATGCTACCAATCTCAAACTTGGACTTTATCCAAATCACACTTTTGCAAAATCAACACCTGCGAGATGAGATGCCTGAGGAGAGCTGCCAACTTAACAATCTGAGACTGAGTAATAAATGCTGTTATCAGACAGACAGTGGGATCAACACCTTGTGCCACATTTATTGAAAGACAGAAGATCAAGTGGTTTGGCCATGTCGTTAGAATGCAACACCATCAACTACCATCACTGGCCTTACATCAAAGATCATCTGCGACAAGACCACGAGGACGTCCAAGAAGAAAATGGATTGACGACATCAAAGACATTGTACAGTCACACGGAATGACACTATCCAGTGCCGTCCATCGGGCACTGGAGCGCAAATTATTCCTCTCCATGACGCTTGGCAGCGGAGGTGGAAGATGATGATGATGATGATGATGACTAGCAGAAAGCTAGCAAGAGTTACAAAACCTAGTGGAACAAGTAAACAGGCATAGTACAGAATGTGGCTTAAATATTAATATCCCAAAAATGAAAACTATGATAATTAAAAAGTCGCTTGAAAGTCGACAGGGTTAACTTCATTGCACCGGGTTTTATCCCATATGGCTCGGTCTCTTTCCGCAGCGAACTGCTAAAAGCGTTGCACAAAGCACGAACTCCTTGGCTCCAGCGACGGCCTATAGGAGTCTTAAAAAAAAATTCACTCATGAGCCGAAGGACGCGGCCCAGATTCTAACTCCTGACCACTTTGCCACAGAGACTCCCAAAGCTCAGATAATTAGCAGTGGAAAGGAGAGGCCATCAGTGAACATCATAATAAACAGGGAGATACTTGAACAAGTAACAAGTGTCTCCTATAGATAGATGATGGCAGAAGTGAGACAGAAATCACTAAGAGAATAGGGATGGCCACAAAACTTTTCAACAACATGAAATGCAGTGGTTCTCAACCGGTGGAGAATTCTCCCCCCAGGAGGAATTTTAGGGTTTCCAGGGGGGTGGGGGAGGGGGGATTAAAATTATTTCAAGATCGCGTTAATACAAGAACCCATTACTTAATATTGTTTTTCCCTCCGTACTTTAGGGTTCTGTATTTCTCACCCTTCTGAAATCTGTTTTATAATGGAAGTAGACCCACAAATCATGTTTTATGTAGACATCTAGACTTGTTCTAGTATGTGTTATTAAATTTAGCTTCCATTTTTACATATACTGTGTAGGGGTGGGGGAAATTTATAGGGAGGAAATACAAAAGGAGGGAAATGACATTCTGAACATATGGTGAAGGGGTGCATGGGTCAAAAAAGGTTGAGAATCACTGATCTAGAGATTAACAATGCATTAAAAATGAGAATTTTCAAATGTTATGTATATTCTACGCAAATTTATGACGCAGAAGCCTGGACAATGAACAAGCCATTAGAAAGTCAAATAGAGGCACTGGAGATATGGATATATAGAATATGTCGTATTTCATGGAAAATAAAGCAATCAATTACAGAGGATTTAGAATAACTGTGAATGAAAAGAGAGTTGATGAAAAAAATTGTAAATTTTAAATTAAAAAAAATTAGTTTTTAAAAAACTTAAAATACAATGTTACACTAAATAAACTGAAAATACAATATTACTCTAAATAAACTGAAAATACAATGTTACTGTAAATAAACTGAAAGTACAATGTTACAGTAAATAAACTGAAATACAATGTTACACTAAATAAACTGAAATACAATGTTACACTAAATAAACTGGGGAAAAAAAACAATGTTACACTAAATAAACTGAAAATACAGTGTTACACTAAATAAACTGAAAATACAATGTTTCAATAAATAAACTGAAAATACAATGTTTCAATAAATAAACTGAAAATACAATGTTTCAATAAATAAACTGAAAATACAATGTTTCAATAAATAAACTGAAAATACAATGTTACACTAAATAAACTGAAAATACAGTGTTACACTAAATAAACTGAAAATACAATGTTACACTAAACGGAAATTATGTTACACTACATAAACTGAAAATACAATGTTCATGTGCCAGTATGTAAATAATAGCACTATTTAAACATCAGGATAGTTCCTTAGTTTCTTCCATTGTGTTTACTTCATGTTTAATCGTGTATATTTAGTACTTATTTGAATAGATGTGTCTGCCATATTCTCACTGTACTGAGGATGTACTTAGCCTTTACCAACAATGTCAATTTACTTGCTTGTGATTTGTATAAACGCATATTAATTCAATTGTGGCCTTTTCATACACAGTGAATAAACTCAGTATAGCTGTTTTGTTACTTTGTTTTGTGATCCCGATGAAGAAAAACCAAATTTTCTAGAAATTTAACTAACATTCATCCATCCAGACACACATATGCTCACTCACTCTCTGTAGTTCTGACGACAACAACAACAACAATGTTGTGTGATTTCTGGAGTATGTATCTGATGAGATGCAGCAAAATATGCATGCAATAAATAGTGCAATCTATTGTTTGTGTCTTTGTTATTCAAGCGGTGACTGATCAGTGAACAGTGCATTGTTTGACACAAAAAGGGTATAAGATTTGAATGTAAGAGGAAGCATTAAATGAGGCTGCTTAGGTACTTAACAAAGGGAAGCAAAGATCTGAGAAGTGACTTCAGTCAGATGTGGTAAAACTGTTCATAGGTGTGTGACTTCACAAGGAAGTTACCTGTTAAGGGAGATTTTGTCTCACACTCATGGGTGTGTCAGCAGTGTACGATCTGTGGTTGTCACTGTATTATGATATGTAGTTTAACCAGTAAATGCCACACCTATGGTTGTCACTGTTGTATGATGATGTTAGGTAGTTGAGTCAGTAAACGCACATCTATTGTTGTCACTATGGTTGTCACGGATGATGATGTTATATAGTTGAGTCAGAAGACGTATATCTCTGGTTGGGTTTTATTGATGATGTTAACTGGTTGCGTAGTTAACATATATTCCTGACTCTGCTAATTTTGTTTAAATTAAAATACTTCTTAGTAAATTGTTTGGGTTTACCTTGCAATAAAGATTACACATACATTGTTTGGGTGTACCTTTCAACAAAGATTGCACATACATTGGGTGTATCTTGCAACAAAAATTACACATACATTGGTTGGGTGTATCTTTCAACAATGATTGCACATACATTTAGTGTATTTTGCAACAAAGATTATACATACATTGTTTGGGTGTATCTTGCAATAAAGATTGCACATACATTGTTTGGGTGTATCTTGCAATAAAGATTACACATACATTGTTTGGGTGTATCTTGCAATAAAGATTGCACATACATTGTTTGGGTGTATCTTGCAATAAAGATTACACATACATTGTTTGGGTGTATCTTGCAATAAAGATTGCACATACATTATTTGGGTGTATCTTGCAATAAAGATTGCACATACATTATTTGGGTGTATCTTGCAATAAAGATTGCACATACATTATTTGGGTGTATCTTGCAATAAAGATTGCACATACATTGTTTGGGTGTATCTTGCAACAAAGATTGCACATACATTGTTTGGGTGTATCTTGCAACAAAGATTGCACATACATTGTTTGGGTATACCTTGCAGCAAAGTTGACACATACATTGTTTGGGCAACAAAGATTTCACATACATTGTGTAGATATAACTTGCAACAAAGATTGGACATTAAACACAAATTTCTTTTCCTGTCTTTGTGGAATTTTGTCTACCACTGTATAGACCACAGTCACTCATATATTTATTCTTGTGTATGGTGGAGTTCTTCCTGATTGGGTTGCTGCTTTGCGATTTATAAACATATCACATTGACTAGATGATTGAGAGTTGCTGGTGCAGTGTTTTTCTTTATTCTTTGTTAATGTAATTGTATTCTCTCAGATTCTTTAATTTATTGTACATTTTATCCTTTTTTGTCTGCATCACTTTTTTGATTGTGTGACTTGTTCTGTTTGATGTAAAAGACAGTTAATGACAAATTTGTGACACATTTTCTGTGAACACTATTGTAGATTTGATTGAGTTGTTCATTCACCACGTAGTTGTAAATTGACTTAAGTTTTGAACAGTCTTTCATTTACACATGTTTATTGTGAAGTTTTGCTAAATCCATGACTGAAGAATGTTTGTTCTTCCAAGATTTTGGTTGTTAATTTATAATGTCAGATCTAGGATATTTTTCCCCTTAGGCAAGACTAACTGTTATAGATTGATAGTTTTGTTTTGTTTTAGACATACAATACATATAAATTTCATAAGACTTTATAAATAATAACGTTTTGTAGCAATGTTGTCATTTATATCTTAAAGATTCTTCTAATTCTTCTTCTTTTGCCTTTAAGAGTCCTAGTGGAGTATATGCCCTCAACCATGTGTGCCAAGTTGTTTGTAGGCCATAGTTGGTTGGATTTTAGCTGATTTTGTTTCTATAGTGTGAGGTCGCCAGCCTCTGAGCGACCCTCATTAGTCACATCATGAGCAGGGAGTCAGCTATGTTATTATTCTCTACCTCTACAGACCTTCTTTCCAAACTTGGGGCCCCGGGTAACACACGGGCGATATCTAAATATAGAATAAATAAATTCCCGGGAAGGTTAACCCGGTCAACAAATGCCTGCAGAAGTCAGATGTGTTGGCCTAACGGTGCAAGAACGCAGCTCTGCTGTAAACAGGCACAACGCAATCACGTCCGGAAAAAAAAAAAAAAACTCCGGATGAACGCAGAAGAAGAAGAAGAAGAAGAAATCAATTGTTGGTTGCAATAAATCAACACCTGCAAGATGAGACACTTGAGAAGAGCTGCCAACTTAACAATCCGAGACCGAGTTAGAAAGGATGTTATCAGACAGAGAGTGGGATCAGTATCTTGTGCCACATATGTTGAAAGACCTGTAATTCGTTTACATATCCATGAGCTTAGACATGTAACTTTCTCATGGGATATGTATTCTGTAGAACATTCTGACCTGTAATTTGTTCAGATATTCATGAGTTAAGGCTTGTAACTTTCTCATAGTTATATTTTCTATAGTACATTCTGACCTGTAATTTGTTCAGATATCCATGAATCAAGGCTTGTAACTTTCTCATGGTTATATTTTCTCAAGAATATTGAGACCAGTAATATGGTAACATATCTGTAGGTCTGCCTGTGTCTCTGGCTAAGGGTTGCGATTGCGTTTCACAATCCCACATACTGGGTTTAAAATAAGCTTCAAGCAATTTGGAAGTAGACAGCCTTGCATTTAATTTTAACAATAGTATGAACATTGGTCGTTCAGAAAGTAATGGCAAACTACTGGGTGTAAAATTGCCTAGAAAACCGCAAGCAGTCAAACAATGAGGGGGTTGATTGCCACGTCCTGTAAATGACAAGCAGCTCATCTATGAGTTTCTTCTTCTTCTGCGTTCATCCGTAGATTTTTTCAGAAGTAATTGCGGTGTGTCCCGTTGTGCGCCCTTGGACCATAACCCTTAGGCCAACACATCTGACTTTGGCGGGCGTTTTTCGCCGGGTTAACCTTCCCCGGGGGTCTCTCATTGTTGTGTTGTGGTGCCGTCCACATCCCAACTGTTCAAGTTAGAACGGTCGAAGACTTCACGGTCACCCCTCAAGGGAAGACGGGGGCAGTTCATGGGCATTGTCTGTCATCCAAGAAGGCTTCCATAATTGCAGAGCCGACACATAGCGCTCTAGTACTGGATTCACCCAAGGAATCACCACGTCCTGTACATGACTGCTTTAATTCCTCACTTCCATTTATTGGGGATTTCGTTCGCCAAGACCACTCCCCACGCAAACCAAGAACAGTCAGTCTGCAGACGATGTCCGCTCAGCGAGCTTTCGGTTCGGTCTTTTCACGAAGGAAATTCTACTCTCGCTCGGACGTTTTTGCATTGTGCCAATGTTATTTTCACCCTTAGGCCGGCATATCCGACTTCTGCAAACATTTTTTTTTATCCAGGTTAGCCTTCCTGGGGATCTATGAGTTTAAGTTTGTAACATTCTCATGGGATGTGTTTTCTATAAACCATTCAGACCTGTAATTTGTTATTGAGATTCAAATGCCTCGGCACCAACCAGTGTGCAAACATTGCTATAACCGAACCTTGCATGCCAGATCAAGTAGTTTAACGCATTAAAAATTAGCACCATGCTCAAAAGTTTGTTTAATCTTGTCGCATTTGGTAGAGTTAAAGTGTGCACAACATGTTTATCGTTAGTGTTTAGTTTTAACAAGAGGAGATAACTCTTATTTAAATATATTAATCAGGGTAGAAAATGAATAGAAAACTATTGCATGTGCCATAATGTTGCATAATAATCCAGAATTATTACATTAATTTATTAGACTCATGAGTGTGATCATTAGAAAGAGGAGTGTCTGAAGCCCATGGTCTTGTTATTAGATGTCTTCAAGTAAGCTGATGCACAAATTATGAATAGGAGCCATGATAGCACAGTGGCTAGAATGCCTACCTGCCAATCGGTGGTCATGTGTTCAAATCCCCTTCAAGGCAAGGGTAGTTTTTCATTGACCTGGGCTCCTAGGTTGACCCGGCCTGAAATGGGAACCAGGAAATTTTCCGGGAAGTAAGAGATGGTCTGTGTAAATTAACCATTCACTCATCGAGTGCTGATTGGTCTAACAGTGTGGGGTTAGCATTGTTTAACCAGTACGCCTCATGGCGTGAAAAGGGGTTCTTTACTTTACTTACAGATGTGAATGCAGGAAAGTCTATATCTATTCTTGGTTGTGGATTCCTGTTTACAAAGAAGTATGCCTCTTATTGACCAAAAACAACTGCTATTGGCAGTAGTGCACTTGGGACCTCACAATAGTGAGACAAACTTTAAAACGTGGAATTCACTAATTATTCAGGAAGTGGTTGCATTAGCTTTGGGGCAGGCTGATTGTGTGTGCAATACATCACTTGTTGGGGTATTTGTTGTTGTTGTTTATTTGCTTTGAACTTAAGTGTAGTCCATACACGTGCTATTACTTCTAGTGCATTGGACTGATCTTTGCTTGTGGATTAGCCTTCCCTAATACCAGTGTCCCTCGCCATCAGGTACTTCAGAGGTACTTGTAATTTACGTCCCCAAGTCAAGGACGATATTTCAACATTTTAGTCCAACTGATCTGTGGATGGGTTGAACCCGCTACTTCGGCATTAGCACATGGGATGTTTAAGAATCAATGCTCTTATCCATTCAGCCATTCTGACCTCCCATACATCAGATGAATGCTTTGGCTAAAATGATTAATGGAATAACTGAATCATCAAACAGTTGAACCAACTAGACCAAGAAGATTAATGGAATAACTGAATCATCAAACAGTTGAGCCAACTAGACCAAGAAGATTAATGGAATAACTGAATCATAAAACAGTTGAGCCAACTAGACCAAGAAGATTAATGGAATAACTGAATCATCAAACAGTTGAGCCAACTAGACCAAGAAGATTAATGGAATAACTGAATCATCAAACAGTTGAGCCAACTAGACCAAGAAGATTAATGGAATAACTGAATCATCAAACAGTTGAGCCAACTAGACCAAGAAGATTAATGGAATAACTGAATCATCAAACAGTTGAGCCAACTAGACCAAGAAGATTAATGGAATAACTGAATCATCAAACAGTTGAGCCAACTAGACCAAGAAGATTAATGGACAAGTATAGCTCTGGAAATTATAGAATGGCTGCTGATTCTTTGCTGCGGGTGTTCCCAACATTTTAAGAGCGGAGACAACAATCTGGATTTCCATTTCTTCAGTAACAGGACAAAATCTAGAGATTCCAACAAGGTGAAGTTGACTGCTGATTTCTTTAAAAGTGTTTCAACAAGAATATTGGCATAGACCTTCCAGTAAGTACAGACTTAACATTGTGGGTTTGCACCAAATGATAGGTCAGCTGTCCACATTTGATACGTGTCCAATAAAAATATATTTCTTATTCCTGTTACTAGACGGGCAAGTAATGAACATTACGACAGTAAAGTAGAATTCACTTTGGCACTGCTGTAGCATTGCCGTTTTCATTTTTTGTTCCCTTTAGTGGCTGAAATGAAAAACATGTCCGATCAGGTTGGTATTCAAAGATGTACAAAGGAGACTTGGCATGTAAGGCCTGCATGCAGTGGAAGCAAGATCTTATTTCATTGAACCCTGACCACATTATTATGAACACGGCATAGACTATATGGTTTTAACTGTTGTGACATATTCTGTGCCAAGAAACCCACCGTACATTTATTGGTCACTTCGTATACCACATACTATTTTGCAGAACACCAAAAGTACGTTGGTCATGTGGAAAGTTAACTGACTAATGTTTGGTGATCTATTTGCACCTTCATGGTTCATCGTGGATAATTCAGGATCCTTTAATTAATTCAAACCACAGTCTTTGGCTCTATCGGGGAAAAATACTATTACACAGCTTTTGTAATTTTTGTCTTAGTTATCAGCTAATGCCATTTTTATATGCTTTTTTGTACATTTTGAACTATTTTTATACATGTGTAGATGCTTACTTAGCAATAATCTAGACAATTATTTAATCTTTTATATAATTTGTTTTCTTATGTTTGTAATTTGGCATGCATTTGTTGATTGGTAGTTTGTGATGTTGATTGTAAATTCAAAATGTGAATTAGACAAGAAGATTTAGTAGCGTTTATCTAGGAGTATTAACTTCTGAATCCCTTGTATATATGAATATTGTAGCAATCTAAGAGCATTTTATGGAAAAGAGACATTTGGAAAAAGGACACAATCATAGTACCTAGAAATTGTGCATATGTTTTGTGTCCACAAATTGTTTGGTATGGAATTATATCTCAGGTTTTGTATTCATATAGATTGTATGATGTGTGTATGTGAATGATGTGGACATTCCCGTATGATGTGTGTATGTGATTGATGTGGACAGTCCCATATGATGTGTGTATGTGAATGATGTGGACAGTCCTTGAGAGCTGTCACATGGATTTGATACACAAGTTGTGTTTTGTCTACAGTAGTACAGCACATTCTGTCAACAATACAGTGATGTTATCTATGCAATACTGGCTTGTTGATTTATTGGTGGTGACAGTTTGTGTCAGTTGTAATTGTTATGCCAGTTGTGATATCAGAGGGTGGTGGTGGTTATGTCAGTGGTTTTTGTAATGCATGTGGTGGTTGTGATGTTAATTGTGGTAGTGATGTCCGGGGTGATAGTGATGATAGTTATGGCTGTGATGTCTGTGGTGCTTGTGTTGTCTTTGGTGGTAGTGATGTCTGGGGTGGTTGTGAAGTCTTGGGTAGTTGTGATGTCTGGGGTGGTTGTGATGTCTGGGGTGGTAGTGATATCAGGGGTGTTTGTGGTGGTAATGATGTCTGGGGTGTTTTTGATGGTAGTGATATCTGGCAGGGGTGTTTGTGATGGTACTGATGTCTGGGGTGGTGGTGATGGTAGTGATGTCTGGGGTGGTTGTGATGGTACTGATGTCTGGGGTGGTTGTGATGTCTGGGGTGGTAGTGATATCAGGGGTGTTTGTGGTGGTAATGATGTTTGGGGTGTTTTTGATGGTAGTGATATCTGGCAGGGGTGTTTGTGATGGTACTGATGTCTGGGGTGGTGGTGATGGTAGTGATGTCTGGGGCATTTGTTATGGTAGTGATGTCTGGGGTGTTTGTGATGTCTGAGGTATTTGTGATGTCTGGGGTGTTTGTGATGGTAGTGATATCTGGCAGGGGTGGTTGTGATGGTAGTAATGTCTGGGGTGGTTGTGATGTCTGGGGTGTTTGTGATGGTAGTGATGTTTGGAGTTGTTGTGATGTCAGGGGTGTTTGTGATGGTAGTGATGTCTTGGGTGGTTGTGATGTCTGGGGTGTTTGTGATGGTAGTGATGTTTGGAGTTGTTGTGATGTCAGGGGTGTTTGTGATGGTAGTAATGTCTTGGGTCGTTGTGATGGTAGTGATGTCTGGGATGTTTGTGATGGTAGTGATGTCTTGGGTGGTTGTGATGGTAGTAATGTCTGGGGTGTTTGTGATGTTAGTGATGTCTTGGGTGGTTGTGATGTCTGGGGTGTTTGTGATGTCAGGGATGTTTGGAGTTGTTGTGATGTCAGGGATGTTTGTGATGGTAGTGATGTCTTGGGTGGTTGTGATGGTAGTGATGTCAGGGGTGTTTGTGATGGTAGTGATGTCTTGGGTGGTTGTGATGGTAGTAATGTCTGGGGTGTTTGTGATGGTAGTGATGTCTTGGGTGGTTGTGATGTCTAGGGTGTTTGTGCTGGTAGTGATATATTGGGTGGTTGTGATGGTAGTGATGTCTGGGGTGTTTGTGATGGTAGTGATGTTTGGAGTTGTTGTGATGGTAGTGATGTCAGGGGTGTTTGTGATGATAGTGATGTCTTGGGTGGTTGTGATGGTAGTGATGTCTGGGGTGTTTGTGATGGTAGTGATGTCTTGGGTGTTTGTGATGGTAGTGATGTTTGGAGTGGTTGTGATGGTAGTGATGTCTGGGGCAGTTGTGATTTCTGGGGTGGTAGTGTTGTCTGGCGTGGTAGTTATGTCAGTGGTGGTTGTAATCTCTGTGATCATAGTGATGATGGTGGTTGTAAAGTCAGTGATGATAGTGAAGTCAGAGATGATAGTGAAGTCAGGGATGTCAGTGATGATAGGGATGTCAGTGATGATAGTGAAGTCAGTGATGATAGTGAGGTCAGTGATGATAGTGAAGTCAGTGATCATATTGAAGTCAGTGGTGATTGTGAAGTCAGTGGTGATAGTGAAGTCAGTGGTGGTAGTGAAGTCAGTGATGATAGTGAAGTCAGTGATGATAGTGAAGTCAGTGATGATAGTGAAGTCAGTGATGATAGTGAAGTCAGTGGTGATAGTGATGTCAGTGAAGTCAGTGGTGATAGTGATGTCAGTGATGATAGTGAAGTCAGTGATGATAGTGAAGTCAGTGATGATAGTGAAGTCAGTGATGATAGTGATGTCAGTGATGATATTGATGTCAGTGATGATAGTGAAGTAAGTGGTGATAGTGATGTCAGTGATGGTAGTGAAGTCAGTGGTGGTAGTGATGTCAGTGATGGTAGTGAAGTCAGTGATGATAGTGATGTCAGTGGTGATAGTGATGTCAGTGGTGATAGTGATGTCAGTGGTGGTTGTGAAGTCAGTGGTGATAGTGATGTCAGTGGTGATAGTGATGTCAGTGATGATAGTGAAGTCAGTGGTGATAGTGATGTCAGTGGTGGTTGTGAAGTCAGTGGTGATAGTGATGTCAGTGGTGGTTGTGATAATAGTGAAGTCAGTGGTGATAGTGAAGTCAGTGGTGATAGTGATGTCAGTGATAATAGTGAAGTCAGTGATGATAGTGAAGTCAGTGATGATAGTGATGTCAGAGATGGTTGTGAAATCAGTGATGATAGTGATGTCAGAGGTGGTTGTGAAGTCAGTGGTGATAGTGATGTCAGTGGTGATAGTGATGTCAGTGATGGTAGTGAAGTTAGTGATGTCAGAGGTGGTAGTGATGTCAGTGGTGGTAGTGATGTCAGTGGTGGTATTATGTCAGTGGTGGTCATTGGTATGAAAAAAGACTGTTAGATTCATACAAGAGACAACATTGCAGTTATAGACATATTTCAGGCAAACGAAAGAAGAAGAAGAAGAAAATCAACACACTGAGGTTACAAAATGGTATTTGAACCACAGAAAGGAAATATATTCATGATAAACTGTTTTTCCTTTCTTTATACGTTTGACAGCATCAGCGACTTATTCTCTTTAGCTATTGGTGGTTCTTCTAAGTTACTTTCTTCTGTTAATTCTTCCCTTTCTCCACCATATAATTCTCTTATATACTCATTCTATCTCTTCATTATAGCACCTTCCTCCAATAATATCTTTCCTGTTTTTGATTTCAAACACCCTGTATTTATTCTTATTTTCTTCCTTTTTTGTGGTATTCTTAATGGAATTTAATTCAATTTTTTTTTTGCACTGCTCGTTTAACCAACTTTCTTTTGCCTTCACACATTTATCTTTTATTTCTTTATTTATCTTAGCATATTCTTGTTTGTCATTTTTACTCTGTTTTCTTTTGTCCATCAGCATTAAGATTTCTTCATTCATCCAATTTTTCTTAGCTATTTGTCTTCTCTTCTGTAATATTTCTTTGCTAGTTTGATAAATGGAGTCCCTTAACATTTCCCATTGTTCATTTATACTCTGTATTTTAGCTATTGCATTGAACCTATTTTTCACAGTCACGCTGTATTGTTCTTGAATTTCTGTATCTACTTGCAGAACCTCTTTATTAAATCTCACTTTCTTAATAATGTTTTTCCCTCTCTTTAATCTTACTTTTATTTGTCCACATAGTGGTGCATGATCACTATTACAGTCAGCACCAGGCATTGTCTTTACATTAACTAAAGCAGTTCTAAATCTTTTATTAATTAGTATGTAGTCAATTTGGTTACGTATTTTCTTCTTTGGGCTTTTCCATTTGTATAGTCATCTCTTATGGTGATTAAACCATGTGTTTCCAATTATCATATCATTGATATCTGCCCATTCTATTAGTTTTTCTCCTCTTGCAATCCTTGTACCTAAACCATAATTCCCCACTACATCCTCCATTTTCCCCTTACCTACTTTTGCATTAAAATCTCCAAGTATTAATTTTATTTCTTGTGATCCAATTTGAGCCATCACCATTTCTATTTCGTTGTAAAAGTGTTTTATTTCTTCATCACTACAGCTTGCTGTTGGTGCATATACCTGTATAATATTTATATCTATTGGTTTACCTTTGATTTTGATCATAATAACTCTATCTGAAATACACCAGTATCCATTAAGTGACTTGGTTGTTTCTTCGTCAAATATTATTCCTACACTTTTTTCATGTGTATCCCCTCCAGAATAGATTATTGTGTGGTTGTCAGCTATAATTTTGCCCAATCCCTTCCATCTCATGTCACTTATACCTAATATATTAATTTTCATGCTATCCATCTCTCTTAGAACATTGTTCAACTTTCCTAGCTCATTTAATGTCCTAACATTCCATGTTCCTACTCTAAATTTATTTATTTTAGTTATGATCTTGCCATCAGTAGCTGGATGACAGTCTGGTGTCACCTGTGGTTCATGACTGTCCCTACCGGACTTAAAGGCAATATAGTTAATTTATATTTCATTGTCTCTCAGTTAACTATCCAGAAAACTGCTAGGTGTGCGTGGTTCTTGCAAGAGAGAGAGAGAGAGAGAGAACTGTGTGGGTGTGCATGCCCTCGTGCACACACGTAGACAGAGAGAGAGAGAGAGAGAGAGAGAACTGTGTGGGTGTGCATGCCCTCGTGCACACACGTAGACACAGAGAGAGAGAGAGAACTGTGTGGGTGTGCATGCCCTCGTGCACACACGTAGACACACATCTTACAATGGACTCAAACCCGGTGAGTAGAAATCACAGTGGGGCGACGAATCGCAAAAAAAAAAAAAAAAAAGCCATAATAATAATAATAATAATAATAATACGATAATAATAATTTTAAAATAACATTACGTAAATATTTTTAAAAATACGCTAAACCACAAGACAAAGAATCCGACGTTTCGATCTTAGGGACCTTCATCATGAACAGCACAAATAAAGCTAAAGACAAAAACGTGTATTGTTTTAAATAAATAAATAAAACAAACAGAAAGGTACAAATAAGGATCACTAATGGACGATAACGCACCATCCGTGTGCAATCGCCCATTAGTGTTCCTGACCGTTTTCTGTGTTTGCATTTCTTTTTACTAATTTCATGTTTGCTTAACATTATTCGGAAATACGGGACCAAAGAAGAAAAAACACAGCGTTTGGGGATAACATGTTGAAACTCTACCCCCTCCAAGTCGTTCAATCCTTTACTAGCCCACAGAGCTTCGACCATGTAGTTCCCATATTACTCATTTCTGTCTCTACTTTTCTTTCCGTGTGTTTTTAGGTCTTCCTCTATTTCATTTGTCGTGTGAATTCCAGACACATTTCTGCTGCAGTTATTATTTTTCTTATCCGTTATTTCCAACCGAGATACCAATGTTGGTGGAAATTATGTTCAGAAATAAAGGGACAATTTATGTTTAAAAATAAACTGGTTTCAAGTTGTTATCATCATCATCATCATCATCATCATCATCATCATCATCATCATCATCATCATCATCTTCCACTTCTGCCGTCAAGCGTTATGAGGCGGAATAATTTGCGCTCCAGCGCCCTGTGGGCAGCACTGGATAGTGTCATTCCGTGTGGTTGTACAATGTCTTTGATATCGTCAATCCATTTTCTTCTAGGACGTCCTCTTTGTCTCGTCACAGATGATCTTTGATGTAAGGCCAGTGATGGTAGTTGTTGGTGTTGCATTCTAACGACATGACCAAACCACTTGATTTTCTGTTTTTCAATAAATGTGGCACAAGGTGTTGATCCCACTGTCTGTCTGATAACAGCATTTCTTACTCAGTCTTGGATTGTTAAGTTGGCAGCTCTCCTCAGGCATCTCATTTCGCAGGTGTTGATTTTGCGAAAGTGTGATTTGGATAAAGTCCAAGTTTGAGATTGGTAGCATAGGGTTGGTGTGAATATGCTGTTTATTATCTGTCGTTTTGTTATCATATTTAGTTATTTTTCTACAGCCATTTGTGACTTACTTGTAAACTTGCCCTCGTATGTGTTGTGCTGGATTGCGACAGGGTAACACCCTCTTCATGGATGTGAAGTTCCAGTTCCAGTCTGGCACACCCCGCTGATGTCTGAGTGTGGGGAAGGGGGAATAGAGCTGTGTAACACATATCCCCGTGGCGATGGTACTTTGGTGCTGGGTCGGGGGACAAGTCTAGACCACCTCACACCGACAGATGCGAGTCCTGGTCAGTGCCTCTGACCACATGAACGCCAGTGTGTTAAGAGTTAAAACGCACAGTATTCCAAAGGATTCACAACCAACCAACCACCCAACACACCAACCAACCACCCACCCACCCAACAACAAACCAACTAACCAACCCACACAACCAACCACTCATCCACACAACCACCCACACAACCAATCAACCACCTACACACCCACAAAACCAACCACCCACACACACAACCAACCACCCACACAACCAATCAGTCACCCACCTTACAACCAACCAACCACCCACACAACCAATCAGTCACCCACATAACAACGAACCAGCCACTTACACAACCAACCACCCACACAACCAACCACTCACCTAACAAACAACGAACCACCCACAACAATAAACCAACCAGCCACCCACCTACACAATCAACCACACACACAACCAACCACCCACCTAACAACCAACCAACCACCCACAACAATTAACCAGCCACCCACACAACTAAGCAAATACTCACACACAACCAACCACCCACACAACCAAACACCCACACAACCAATCAGTCACCCACCTAACAACCACCCAACCGACCACTTACATAACGAACCACCCACCTAACAACCAACCACCCACAACAACAAACCAGCCAGCCACACACACACACAATCAACCACACACACAACCACCCACCCACCTACACAATGAACCACACACACAACCAATCACCCACCTAACAACCAACCAACCACCCACAACAATAAACCAGCCATCCACACAACCAATCGGCCACCCACTCACACAACCAACCACCCATACAACCAACCACTCACATAACAACCCACAACAATAAACCAGCCACCCACACAACCAACCACAGAACCAACCAACCACAACAATAACCAGCCACCCACATAGTCATCAGATGTCGTTGCCACTTGTGACCATGTTCTAGTAAAGCCTACCAGTTCTGTTTCTCTTTTTCGTTGATTTACTCATTGTATTAGCCTGTTCCGTGGCGAAGAAGTTACGGGCGCAGTTCGTGGTCCCGCACACCCGCGTTCAAAACACAGCTGCGGGTGATTTGGCAGCAGACCGCCTTGCGTTGGTTTTTTACGAAATGGTATGGGTGCCGGTTCAGAAAGCAATGGCAAGCTACTGAACGTAAACTTGCCATGAGATTACAACAGCAAAAAATGCCGGTGTTGACTGCGACGTCCTGTAAAGGATATGCAACTAACTAGCTCATTGTATTATTATATCGTCATCGCACTTCCACCAGTTTCATTTCTCATCATAACCACCTAGACAAGAAAGTCGGATGACGGCTGCTTGGCTACCTGATTGGTTGGTTGGTAGGTGGGGGAGGGGGTTATTTGCATGACCTTTACAGGACGTTACAATCAATTCCATCATTTGCTTACCGTAATGTAAACTGTTTATTGGTAGGGGATCACCTGCATAATTGCACATGTGTATCTTCACAGTTCTTCAGTTCCCTTAGGGTCTTCACCCGTGTTCTGAATACAGAAAAACTGTCTGAGACTTCGGGAATATAGACAAGTGTGAAACATACCAGGATGAACAACAAGCAAGTCTCGAAGCAGGGCCGGTTATGGGTCTGTGATGTGTTAGGACCGTCATATTTTGTAGGCCTGAGCGACGAGCCCAGGAACCCGCGTTCGACCAAGCTCTTGCCATTATCAATGTAATTTCTTCTTCTTCTTCTTTTCGTTCATCCGGAGTGTTTTTTCAGATGTGATTGCGGTGTGCGTTAGGCACCCTTGGGTTGAAAACCCTTAGGTCACACATCCGGCTTTCGCGTGCATTTTTGACCAGGTTAGCAATCCTGGGAGACTCTCACTTTTGTGGTATCGTCCACATCCCAGCTGGTCAAGTTCGAACAGTCGAGGACTTCGGTCATCCCTCAAGAGAAGGAAGGCACAGTCAATAGCATTTTCCGCCATCCTAGGTTGCTTCCATAGTTGCAGGGCCGACACATAGCGCCCTGATACTGGGCTCACCGAGGGAATGGTCACGTCATGCTCATGGCTGCTTTAATTCCTCACTTCAATATATTGGGCTTTTCGTTCGCCCCGGGCCGTTCCCGCACAAACCAGACAGGTCTGCAGAAGGTATTCACTCAGCGAGTTTTCGCACATGTGCTTGTCGTTGCGCCCGTCAGAGCTGTTCCAGGCACGACAGACATTCGGAAAACTACCTAGTCAGAGCTGTTCCGAACAAGAGCGGCATTCGGAAACTAGGTAGTCAGAGCTGTTCCTAGCACGGGAGACATTCGGACGAGACATTTCACTCGGACGTAAATGCATAGTGTCAATTTTTAGTTTGCCACCCGTAGGACGACACTTCCGACTTCCGGCGGGCATTTTTTAGTGAGGTTAGCCTTCCTCTGATCAATGTAATTTCATAACCGTTTAACCAACACACCCGCTGTATCAGAATGAGCGAAGAACTAAAGAAAGCGACAGTCTTTCAAACATACTTAACAACTAATAGAGTAAAGACATGGACAGGGATTTTAGCATATCAGACTAACCGACGGAGTAAAGAAAGGGACAGTGCTTTTAACATTTAAAGAATAACTGAAGGAGTAAAGACAAGTGGCCGCGTTTTGAACATATCAGAATACTGATCAACGTATGTTGGGTCGCTTGGTAGATAATTAATAAAACCTGTCTTCTCTAATTGATCATGTATTAGAATCCTACTTTTGCCTTTTTCTTTAACTGCCTTGCTTACTGGCATGTGTGATCATGTCGCCTTACAACCCTCGCTTCTCAATAAGTAAATACTATTTTTTTCGCGCCTTAAAGCATATTTGGTATATGGTGCTAAACCCATACTTTTAAAGACCACTATAAGGGGCATTTATAACATCAGATGGAAGATGCACAACAGAGATCAAGAGCAGAATAGGACAAGCAAAGGCTGCATTTCAGAAAATGAGGAGTATCCTAGGCAATAAGTCACTATCATTGAATGTTAAAAAAGAAAGTGCTATATAGAACCTGTATTGCTGGATGATAGTGAATTTTGGAATGTAAATGAACAAATTAGGAAGAACTTGGAAGCAATAGATATGTGGTTCCTGAGACGAATGTTGTGAATTCCGTGAACTGCTAAAGTAGTTGAGTTGAGTTGAGTTAAGAACCGACATCACTGCACTCAGGACATTCCCATACGTGCTCCGTCCCCTCGTTCAACAGCCAGCAAAGAGTCATACTACTAATCGTTCCCACCGCTATCTGATTAAAAGTTCTCCTGGTCTTCCCTCTAAGTTTTGAGATTATTCAAGAACCCCTGCCGATCCCCCGCAATCTCATTCTTTCCACATATGGGTTCTCAATCTGTTCCCCCGCCTTCTCCACCTGGTCCCACAAGCGCACGACCACCTCCCTCTTGTCCATAGGCAAACTACCACCAAGAGGTGCATTCCCTGCTAGCCTATCAGCCTGTTCATTCCTACGTAGCCCCGTACGTGGTCTGCCTCGTGATCAAGGGTCATAGACTAAGACTAAGACTGCCAAAGTAACTAACGACGACTACATGTGCCTAATGAAAATGGAACATTATGAAACAGGAGGTAGAATATCAAGGATAGGAAGACATAGTTTCCTATACTTAGGTGCTCAAAGACAAAGAAGCGCAACACTGACTTTTAAGTGGGCCAGAGAAGAAAAGGACAATAAGAAGAAGTCAGAGAAAGAGCACTGTATATATTCTCCTCTGTTAACAAGAAAAGGGGTAGAATTAGACAGAAGATTCCAGGAGTTCTTAGGGCGGGGGATATACTGTTGTACACCCCAGACAGAAGATTACACTGCTGGACTGTAACAGGATCAATGAGTTTACACAACAAACTACAGACTAAACAAAACAAATTAAGAACAACAAAATTAGGTTTTATTGACAGAACTGCATGATTCAGGGACAAACAGGCATCCTTGACATGTCACATAACTGACATATACAGAAATGGGAACCTATGTTCCCACAGTAATCACTGCTGCCTAACATCGCTATGCACATGACTAGGTACCCATCTCCACAAACCAACAATGGACATGGCAACAACAGAGCCTCAACGTAAACAACAACGGTAACAGCAGGTATGGACTCTCTATTGTAATCATCTCAGGACTCATGGACAGTTGGTACATACAGAAATGGGAATCTGAAATCCCACAGTTAGAGATAACTGCTGCCTAGTACTAACTACAGGGGCGGTCTCTAAATGACAGTGAGACCTCAATCATGTTCAGTTGAGTCGAAGGGCACCCTCAATACCCACACAAGACACCCGCATCACATAAGTCGACTGGGACCAGATACAGCGAAAAACCATAACATAACGAATAACAAAACTATAACCCTAACAGCAGAGATATAGTGGCATAAACAGGTATAAGACATGGTATACGAATGGAAAGGGATGTGAGTGGCCTACGACATTAACCAGAGCTGGGGCTCAAGTTTGCTCTACAACAACAACCATGGCCAGGGGTCACTACCAAGAGTGGGCTTACAAATTGCCAATCATTTTGATGGATTTCCTCGGTCCTCGTGTGTGGGCCACACAAGCCAGTCATGGTTAAATCTAGAGGCATTTGTGACTCCCTGCTCTGGTCCAGTGACTGGGGAGGGCTGGTTAAAGCCTCCCTATTTTATACTACAGCGATCTACATAATCGCTCCTTCGGCCACGGTTGTCTGGTTTTGAGAGACCGGGAAACTGACACGCGCCTCTATTTATCCTTGCTTCCAGAGCGGCTTCCCATCGTACCCCAGGGCACTGCAAGGGATGCTGGTATTGGTAGCATCATCAACATCATGTGTCGCGTCAGGCTATCACACATCGCACCCCCAATTTTTCGAAGGTCCCTGTCGAATACTATAGACCCTTAGGGTGTAGACGAAACACTAGGACTATTTAAATAAACAATCAGTCAAGGGGGTTTCATCATGGGACTTAAACCTCAGCGTAAAATTGTTACCAGTTATATTTTCTGAACCTGCTTTAAAAACATACATCAGTGACAATTTTAAAAAAATCAGTCCCTGACAAAAGATAATACCATATCTTATGAGTGGCCATGAGGAATATGCAGTCTGCATACAAAATAAACCACCAACCCTGACTATCAACATCAACACTTAGCTCCATGGATGATTACATAGGGGCACCAAAAATAAAAATTTCACACAGGCATCCCCTTAAATTTACAATCCCTACTTGTAACCAACAACAACAAAAAAAAACAACGACCGGAATAACATGCATGCTATCCACTAGATCACCTGCAAACCAAGATGCAGACATCCCTTGCCACTAAAAAATAATATAATTCCCATGACCATGCAGGCAAACCCAGTTTTTGTTTTCCCGGTCTGATTCTGGTAGCCCCGCTTTCTGCCAGCCGCATCCACCAGTTCCATGGGATGAGTGAGTAATTTCTCAGTTGTCACCATGGTACCCAAATGAAGCGGGGTAGAAAAATACCTGTACATGGGAAAAAAAACAAAGCAAAACAAAACATGCTGGAAGACATAGTGTCTTGGGCTCACTTTCTAGTGAGTGGGGATTCCTAATTCGAATTAACATTGAATGACACACAATAATTAACTAGTAATTAATTATTTGTCCCTGTCGTGGAAATATATAACGAATGTTTCTGTCTGATGATGCTCACTGGATACCGGTTCCTCCCACTTAATGTCTATCATGTATCTTTTGAATTTTCTATGCACAGGGGAAATATAGGACATCACTGTTCACTGCTCAACACTTAATATGTCCACTTATGATATAATGAACCTGGACGAACATGCTGGTATTATTAACTCCTCTGCTTCCGCCTATAAGGAACGGATCTTCTTATCACCACAGGTAACATTGTCATCTGTCACTTCAAACGAACATGGTGAACTGATGTACAATAAGGGAAACATCCCCCTCGATGATCTCAGATGATGATGCCACCATTGGGGATTGAATATGGATGTCCAGCGCTCTGCTGCTGGTGGGACACACTGGTGGGATGGATTTCTGATGTCCCCTCTTCCAGACAAACAAGGGAAAGGTACTTCTATGGATGGCCCCAGATGTTGGCGCCACTGAAATCAGTCGCATGAAACAGTCCACAACTGTTCTCCCGAAAGAATCAACAGCATTTTTCTCTTAGGCCAGCACAGCCCAGCCTCTATTGATTATAGGAGCGTTCTGCTCTCCTGCTGTTCATTCATGAAGTCGTCGACTATATCTGTAACTTTGAGCAAAGCTTGATGGTTTCAGTAGGAATATATATGCATATTCCAAACAACTTTATAGTATAAGTTTGGTGACCTTCGTTGGAGTTTTCGCAATCTTAATTTATACCAGCGGACTCAGACTGAGTGCCGGCTGGGTGGGAAACTTCGGTTCCCTAAACATGGAATAAGGTCACCTTTAATTTCGACGACTTGAGATGTGGTGTAGGTATGGAGGCTCTTCTCTCAATGCTGTGCTTCTTGGAGACTTGGGGAACAAAACCTGAACCCAGTTAATGTCATTGGCCAGGGACCTCTCACACCCCCAAGAAGGCAGAAAAAAAAAACATGGAACTACCACCTAAAAGAATCATTGAAGACTGGAACAGACACCAACAGGATAATCTAAAGGCCGCCAAACGTCCTAGGCCGAGGCTCGCCACTTGAAACAGGAGGTAAGAATATCAAGGACAGGAAGATGTAAGTTTCCTATACTTAGGTGCTCAAAGACAAAGAAGCGCAACACTGACTTTTAAGTGGGCCAGAGAAGAAAAGGACAATAAGAAGAAGTAGAGAAAGAGCACTGTATATATTCTCCTCAGTTAACAAGAAAAGGGGTAGAATTAGACAGAAGATTCCAGGAGTTCTTAGGGCGGGGGATATACTGTTGTACACCCCAGACAGAAGATTACACTGCTGGACTGTAACAGGATCAATGAGTTTACACAACAAACTACAGACTAAACAAAACAAATTAAGAACAACAAAATTAGGCTTTTATTGACAGAACTGCATGATTTCAGTGACAAACAGGCATCCTGACATGTCACATAACTGACATATACAGAAATGGGAACCTATGTTCCCACAGTAATCACTGCTGCCTAACATCGCTATGCACATGACTAGGTACCCATCTCCACAAACCAACAAGGACATGGCAACAACAGAGCCTCAACGTAAACAACAACGGTAACAGCGGGTATGGACTCTTATTGTAATCATCTCAGGACTCATGGACAGTCGGTACATACAGAAATGGGAATCTGAAATCCCACAGTTAGAGATAACTGCTGCCTAGTACTAACTACAGGGGCAGTCTCTGAAATGACAGTGAGACCTCAATCATGTTCAGTTGAGTTGAAGGGCACCCTCAATACCCACACAAGACACCCGCATCACATAAGTCCGACTGGGACCAGATACAGCGAAAAACCATAACATAACGAATAACAAAACTATAACCCTAACAGCAGAGATATAGTGGCATAAACAGGTATAAACAGGTATACCTCTATTTATCCTTGCTTCCAGAGCGGCTTCCCATCGTACCCCAGGGCACTGCAAGGGATGCTGGTATTGGTAGCATCATCAACATCATGTGTCGCGTCAGGCTATCACAATTATATACAATAAGAAAGAGTCAAATAGCTTTCTTTGGTCATGTGATGTGAATAGAGGCGTTGGAGAACATCGTGACAACTGGAAAGATCGAGGGGAAGAGAAGCAGACCAAGAGAAATGATGCTGGATGGATTGAGACGATGGCATGGAGGAATATCGTCAACAGAATTGATCCAGAAAACCAAGACCGAGATCTGTGAAAAGTCATGAACGCCTACGCCAGCAGGCATGACACTTTATGACGATGAGATGTTCGAAGTATGATGTGGTCAAAACCAGAACGCCTTTACTTTAAACTGTATATTGACTAACAGGATCAACTATTCTAATAATTTAGCATTATCTTAGAGCCGTGGCAGAATTATTTTGACCCTAAGGTCAACCTCATTCATTGGGTACCGGATAATTTCTATACATTTCTGTAAACTGCCTGGAAGCAGAGGCGTTGCCAATTTTGAAAAGTTAGGTGCAGCGAGTGCATGGACGCATGCGTTCGAAAACTCAAGGTAAAAGTCCAGCCAAGATGATTGTTATCGCAGAAGAAAACTAGGCGACACTTTTTTAAAAATAGGACACAAGGAAAGAGATCGTCCCTTTGCAATCCTCCCCCCCCCCCCCCTCTTTGTTTCCCTAGCTACGCCACTATCCAGAAGGAAGGGTGGCAAGGAAGGAAAATAGTCACCCCGTTATGTGACAATAAAAATATAAAAGCCGAACACTTGAGACCCTACAGCAGCATATGTAGTGGGACTACCTTACTTCCCTTTTCTATCCATCATGTGCCATGCCGATAAGCGTCAACGGTCATTGTTTGCTTGCTTGCTTGTGTTCGTTGGCTTGAGCTCCAACGCGAAGTCCTGTATGTCGGATGAAGACATCCTATTGTCCAACACAGTGTGATGACACACGGGACCTGAGGTTTGCGTGAGTATCCATTGTCCCAGGTCTGGCTTATTGGTGTGCAGACTGGTGGTTCCTCGCCGTACAGGCAGACACTCTCCGACTTCGGAGGGATCGGCGATCTACTGACTTTAGCCAGGACCCGGAAGGGACCTGTTGCCCAGGACGCTCGACGAGGACGCGTCAATAGGTCTTGGCCAGCATATAACCCGGCCCTGGTGCCTTGGAAACACCTCTGCGTCCCCGTGGGCTGTCATGTTTTGCCATCTCATTCGATCGCCAGAGTCGTGGAGCAGCTCTGTGTTCCTGTCTCGAAGCCATCCAGGTATTTACTTCTCGGTCTTCCCCTTGGTCTCTTCCTTTCGATCTTGCCGGTTGTCACCAAGTTCTCCAATTCATTTCTTCTCATAATATGCCCTGAAAACATTTAGACTGTCCTACGTCTAATGACTCTAATCAGTTTACGATCTTCATTTGTTTACTTGAAGGACTTGTTCATTGGTTTTTCTGTCCTGTCCATGGTATTCTTTGCATTTTCCTCAGAAACCACATTTCCACAGCCATCAGATGTTTTTCAGCTCGACTGCTCATTGTCCACAGCTTCACATCCATACAAAAGTACAGGTTCTATGCAGCACTTCAACACTCTTTTTCTCGTTTCAGTTGATATCTTCTTATTGGTCAGTATGGTTTTTCATCTTGCAAAAGGCTACCTTGCAATGGCAATTCTTGTTCTAATCTCTTCAAGGCATCTCCCATCAGATGTTATGACTGTTCCGAGATAACTGTACCGATTCACTTGCTTAAGAATATGCCCATTACTCGTGTATCACATTGTGGTATTTCCTTCTTCCCAGTGACGAAGATAATCTGTGTCTTCTTACTATTCAATTCTAACCCTAGTTGTTCACTGTGTGCAACAACCGCATCTACTAAATGTTGCAGGTCCTATTCATTGTCTGCAACAAGACTGTATCATCTGCATATCTAATGTTATTGATGTATCGTCCCCCAATGTTGATTCCTTCCATATCTTCTATATTTCTGAAAATTATTTTCACTGTACAGGAAAAAAGATCTAGAGACATTACATACCCCTGTCTCACTCCTCTTTTAATAGGCTGATATTGACCTACTTCATTATCAATTCTGATGGCAGCTTGTTGTTTCCAATATATGTTTTTTTTTAATAGCGTATACAAGTCTAAGGTCTTTTCCATCAATTTGTAGATCTTCAAGCATCCTTATCATGTCGATATGTCTCACTTTATCGAAAGCCTATGTGTAGTCAATAAAGCAAAGATATAGATATTTGTTTACTACTATAGAACGTTCAATTACTGTTCTCAGTATATACACAGCATTTATTGTACCCTTGCCTTCTACAAACCCACATTGTTCTTCTCCTATTTCAGGTTGTATTTTCTTCCTAACCTTTTGCTTGATAATTCTCAGCAAAATCTTAGCGATGTGACTTATTATACTTATACTAATTGTTCTATGTTGATCGCATTCCAAGGCTCCTGATTTCTTTGGGATTGTAATAAATATAGAACTGCGTAAATCAGGAGGTATATCTCCAGTATCGTATATTGCATTCAGCAGTCTGGTGACTTGGTCTATTCCATATTCTTCTAAGGCATTGATCATTTCTATTGTGATGTTATCTGTACCCGGGATCTTGCCAGTTTTCATATGGTAAAGAGATTCTGAACTCCCATCTTCAAAATTGATGGTTCTTCATTAGTCATTGTTATTCCGATGATTATATTGTTCTTCTCTTCTATAATCATGAAGATCTTTCACATAATCTGACCACACATGTAAAATCTGATCTTTTTCTATTATGATTTTGCCCTCTTTGGTTTCTAGGCAACCCGTTGATGCGTGTGTGTTCTTTTGTTAGTGATGTCATTAATTCTGTTGTGCAGAATGATATTCGGATGTTGTGTTGGTTTTCAATTTTCTTGCAATTTTCCCCAAGCCACGTTTCTTTTGCCTCTTTGCATTAGCTTCCTAATTTTACTGTGAATCTCTTCATATTTTTCATTGTTATTTTGGTTATTTCTTCTTGTTTCCATGAGTTTTAACATTATCTTTATTTTTGGGATGGTTGTTTTTGCAGCTTGGGTAACTGATTTCTTCAATATTTCCCATTGGTCACTTTTTACCAATGACCAAGTATTACAGACAGGAAACAAATGAAAATCGTAAATTGATTAGACAAATTAGACGTAGACAGTCAAAACTTTTTGGACATGTTATGAGAAGAAATGAACTGGAGAACTTAGTGACAACTGGCAAGATCGAAGGGAATAGACCAAGGGGAAGACCGAGAAGTAAATACCTGGATGGCTTGACCACATGGCATGGTCGAGACAGGAACACTGAGCTGATCCACGACTCTGGTGATCGAGTGAAATGGCGAGTCATGACCGCCCACGCTTTCCGGCATGGCACATGATGGATGGATGCTCACTGTCGTTTTGAAATAATATTTCCATATCGGACAATGCATCGAATCTGTTCTTTACCTCTACGTTGAATTTATCTTTTATCTCCTCACTCTTCAGTGCTTGTAGATCAAATTTTGTGTTTCTTGGTGTATATTTTACTTTCTTTAATTTTATATGTAACTAGCTGACCCTGCCCGGCTTCGCCCAGTCACTGGTGGGGAGCATCTCATTTAATTCATATAAGTAGTCATATAAGTTCTCGTTCCCGTTACCGACTGTCTGTCTGTCTGTCTGTCTGTCTGTCTGTCTGTCTGTCTGTCTGACCCGGCCCGGCATTGCCCAGCTCCTGGTGTGGAGCATCTCATTTAATTCATATAAGTAGTCATATAAGTTCCCGTTCCCGTTACCGACTATCTGTCTGTCTGTCTGTCTGTCTGTCTGTCTATCTGTCTGCCTGACCCTGTCCGGCTTCGCCCAGTCCCTGGTGGGGAGCATCTCATTTAATTCATATAAGTAGTCATATAAGTTCTCATTAAATTCATACAACAAAAAAAGTAACTTAAAAGAATGTCCTTCCACACACCATCCATTATTTTAATGAAAACGCTTGCTAATCACCTGCATGACTACAGTAACTTCTTAAGCAAATAAAGATGAGTTACAATGTTATGCATTGTGCATTATTTTTATGAAAACTTTGAAAATGCCTTACAGTTTGTATCATTATTTATTATAACTCATATGCCGGTACATAACTATGGACACAGAGTTTATAAATCTTTGAAAACGATGCCACAATATGACTATAAGTTATACAGAAAAGTTATGCCCCTTGAAATAACTTTTACGGAGTTAGGTCCCCTGAAATATATGCAATTATAATGAAAAATGAAAAATGAAATAATACTGAGTAAGCAGGCGATTTCACACTAAAAAAATATCACAGTTGACAGCTCTGGAATTAAAGGAAGGCGTGTAGAAAATTTCATCTCAATCGGATGGGCCGTTCGCGAGCGCACAAAGGACATACATAGATACAGACATACGATCCTTATTTATATATAAGATAAGATTGCTTAAAATTGCTTGACTATGGTCGCTGTAGCAGTCCGCGCTTGGTATAGTTTTTGCGACTTTTAAGGCATTTCGAAATCTTCTGTTGATGAGAATGTAATCAATCTGATTTCTGATCTTATGATCAGGACTCCTCCATGTCCATAATCTCCTTGGGTGCTGTTGATACTAGGTGTTTCCAATAATCAAATTCTGCTCTGTTGCCCACTGTTCAAGTCTGCAATCTCTTTCATTCTCTTCCCCTAGTCCATACTTGTCTACTATGCATCCGTCCTGTTGATTTCCAACTTTGGCATTCAAGTAACCCATTATGATATTTACTTCAGAATTCTTGCATTTCTTGAAGGCTTTCTCTAAATCATTATAAAATTCATCAATGCTTTCATCACTGCTGTCTGTTGTTGGTGCATAAATATATATGACTTTGACATCAAAAGGTCTTCCACTCAACTTCACCAGTAACACTCTGTCTGATACAGTCCAATATCCTTTGAACAATTTTGCTCTCTCTGTATCCATTATAATTGCTACTCCTCGCTGTTGTTTCTCTCCACCAGAATAGATTATTCTATATCCCTCAGATGTTATAATGCCCATTCCCGTCCATCTGGTCTCACATATACCTAACAGGTTAATATTTAGTTAGTTAGTTAGTTAGTCGCAGTTCCAACTTCACAGCAACGGGTCGTCCCCATTATGCTCCGTTCCTGTGCCAGTGAATATCACACAAAACGCTCCCCACTGCCCAATGTGAAAAGTGGAAAAGACAGGAGTCTCGACAAACAACAGCCCGCACAGATACACTGTGCATAATGCTGCCGCCAGAATGTCAACACAATAGTCCCCCACGAAACACCCAGTTTATCTCTGATGGAATCGGCAGTCATTTTCCCATCTGGATGTTTCCTAGATGTTCACCCACACAGTCCACGAAATACAGTTCATCGTCGATGGCAGTGGCAGTCAACCAGAAGCCCAGCAGCCACGCATTTCTGCATAAGGCAAAAACCGGTCAACTCTGGGACATAGCCATCTGCCATCGCTCCGAACATGCAGTCACATTCCAAAATACCTCGGGCAGATTCAAAAGCATTTCACACGAAACTCACAGCTCACAGTGTCGCGCCACGCACTCACTCAGTAGCAGGGCGACGGAACCATCAAGCCTCCTTAGTCGCCTCTTACGACATGCGTGGTAGGCTGCAGTGTTGCTATTCTTTGCTTCCCTTATGGGCCCCGGCAACACACGGGAGAATTTGTATTTAGTCTTTTAATTTCATTCTTAATGTTATCAAATTTTCATCCCCACGCATAGTTCTTACATTCCAAGTTCCTACTTTCAATGTTGATACTCTTTTGCACTCAGTCGCCTGCTGTCGGTCGGGAGTCACCTGGTGCACATGACTACCCACTACCGGGCGAGTCAGCTCCTATGAGCACCCATTTGCATCCATATGGAGCAGCCATTGAAGACAGAATACAAATTTGCAGAGCACGTGCCTACCTCAGAGTTAACGCAAACACACAACACCCACTGCATAGTGAAATTATAAAGGTGAAGGGCAGCAGGTTAAAAAGAGGAAGGTCGTGGATGGGTCAAGCCGAAGACATTCTTCAACAGGTGTGTTCACTTGAGGACTTAGAACCTGGCGAGGAGTGGGTACAAGTGCCAACAGATTTCTGTACCTCCTCTTCAGTTTGCATCCAACTAGACAGAAAATGCAGACAAGAAAATCCGGCTGCTGTGGAGGCGGAAGTACAAGCTTTGATCTTCGAGAATTCGTTAGACGGTGATGCTGTCATTTACACAGATGGGTCGGTCGTCCGACATGTGCGAATCTCATGGGCCTCTACGGCACAGGCCGGAAGGAGAATTGTGAAAGAGGACTCAGGTGCTGTTGTTGTGACCACAAGTAGCCTGACTATGTAAGTCATGGCAGTAAGTAAAGCAATAACATGGGTCGAGACACAGACATTCACTAGGGCATGTTTCCTTAGCGACTCAATGAGCATGCTCAAGAGGATAGAGATGGGTGGATCCGAAGTGAGTGGTTGCTGTCTCTGGAGCGGTCTCGGCTGGCAAAGGCCAGGGCATGCGGGAGTACAAGGAAATGATCGGGCTGACGAGCTCGCAGGTGAGGCTACTGTGGAGGGCGGGACGCGCCATGGACGAGGCTGACATTCTGAATGCTCTACGAGAAGTAAGGCTTTTGCGAGGACCAAGTGTTGACTGTGAATCTACAAGTAACAACCATGGTCAGACTGTGAGAACAGCAAATTAAAAGAAGGGTGGCCAAACAAGAACACTACTCAGGAAGCCAAAGAAGACTGATAAACCAACACAGAACTGGTGTCGTTAGCCGTTACACGCTGCGAGATTTGCTGAAGAGGGGATCCGAGCACCTATGGACTGAGAAAGGTTCGATGTGCAATGAGGTTGATCTTTGATTAACTAACTAACTAACTAAACTAACTAACTAACTAACACGGAGCACTCATTTACGCCGTTTCACTCATTATCCCTTTTAAGTATTTATTAATATTATTGTCAAATGAAAGTGTGCTACTGTGCTAGATCGAAGAACTCAACTAGCAGGCCAGTGGATGACACACCAGAAAACATAAACACTTAAAGCTATCAGAGCTACTTGAAGCCTTCACATGCAGATAACGCCCTGCCTAGCGTAAGGGACAAGCTGACTACAATGCTCGACCAGCTTTTTACCATATTTATTTAGTCTTCTGATATGTGATTCTTTCGTCGTGGCTTCTTAACGGTTTAACTAGTTTAACTTATCACGTAACCGCTTCCTCTTCATTGCTATATCCCGCACAGCGTCTGCTCATATACAAGATTTCTAGTGTTCTCTTATACCCAACATTGTTTAGTGTCGCAGTATTATCTTTTATGCAATCAATATCCTACATATATTAAATATTATATTTTATACTACTTCCCATTCTTTCCCCCATTTCTGAATCACCCAGTCGTCTTATCTTTATTTCGCAATATTGCGACAATTCACTTCCGGCTACTAAAGGTAATTTTGTATCAATTCCCTACTGCAGACACGGACAAACAAAGATAGATTCTTGATTGCTGCTGTCGGCTTCATGTATATTGTTTCTTGCGGTTGATTTACAAATACAGCTAGTGTGACTAGTAATGATTCTAACAAATCTATCGTGTTTTATATGGAAATATATAGCAGACGCTGTCGTCAGCAGTGACACCCGAGAGATTTACGTACTCACTCAAGCCGGATTCCTGGAATATTTGATTATTTCAATGATTATTGTGATAATTAATCTTGATTTATATTATTAGCTGTATGTTTTAGTAGCTACCGTTAGTTATCAGATTACGAGGACAAATGTGCGTCAGTTAGGCGAAGGAGCGAGCTGTTTTGCAATAACAACAACTTGTTAGTCACTACTTCAGGCTAGGAGGTGGTTCGGTTAGCGCGACCCAGAAAAAATACAGTTCAACTGGTAACTCAGATAAACGCAACAGGCAGTAACAACAGTCTCTACTATCGTAATGGTCAGAAATAACTTAAATAAACAGTTCTCATGAGATCATGTTGACTGACTGTTTCTTGAAATATTATATGCTTGTGCTCTATATATAATTATAATTATTATAATATTTGTGATGATAATGATATTGTCTTTATTGATTAGTAATAGTATTGATAGCATGTTAACAATTACAACCAAAATGAATGCACCAGCAGCAGTTATGTAAATAAATAATGAGGGTGAGAATTCACTGAGTTTACAGTTTACTGGTACTATTAGTATTAGTGTTTCAAGTGGTAACAGATGAAAACTAGTGTTACAAGTGTGAAGTGATTGCTACTTTACAGTAACTATGTCTGTGTCAAAAGGAGATAACTGAATAGTTATCTTAAATAGAAATGAATCAACTGTTTAAAGAGTGTCAGCAAAGACCCCCATGCCTGAAGGAGCACTGGGCACATGGTGCTAGACCCATATATGTTTATATTCCAGTCGGCACTCAGTGGGTCATGTGATCATATATGTTTATATTCCAGTCCGCACTCAGTGGGTCATGCGATCAGTATCACACCAATTAAAGAGTATCATCATCATGTGCCATGTTGATATGCGTGGGCAGTCATGTTTCGCCATCTCCTGCAATCACCAAAGTTGTGGATCAGCTCCGTGTTCTTGTCTCGACCATACCATGTGGCTAAGCCAGGTATTTACTTCTCTACGTTCTCCTTGCTCTCTTCCCTTCGATCTTGCCAGTTTTCACCTAGTTCTCCAATTTATGTCTTCTCATAACATGGCCAAACCGTTGTGACTGTCTATGTCTAATTTCTCTATCAGTTTATGGTTTTCATTTGTTTCTTATAGGACTTGGTCATTGGTTTTTCTGTCTATCCATGGTATTCTTTGCATTTTCCTCAGAAACCACATTTCCACAGCCATAAGATGTTTTTCAGCTCGTCTGCTCACTGTCCATGCTTCACATCTATACAAAAGTATAGGTTCTATTTAGCACCTCCACACTCTGTTTCTTGTTGCAAATGACATCTTTTATTGGTCAGTACATTTTCCTTCTTGCAAAAGGCTACCTTCGCCATGGCGATTCTTATTCTAACCTCTTCAAGGCATCTCCCATCAGTTGTTATGACTGTTATGAGATAATTATACCTATTCACTTGTTTAAGAATATTCCCATTTACTTGTATATTACATTGTGGTATTTCTTTCTTCCTAGTGATGACCATAATCTGTGTCTTCTTACAGTTTAATATTATATGTTGCAGATCCTGCTCATTATCTGCAATCAATACTGTATCATCCGCATATCTAATGTTATTGATGCTTCATCCCCAGTGATGATTCCTTTAATATCTTCTACATTTCTTAAACTATTTTCACTGTACAGGGAAAAAAAAAGATCTGAAGACATTAAACATCCCTGTCCCACACTTCTTTCAATAAGGTGATACAGACCGACTTCATTATCAATCCTTTTGGCAGCTTGTTGTTTCCAATATGTGTTTTTTACAAGTCTAAGTCCTTTCCCATCAATGTTTAGATCTGCAAGCATCTTCATCATGTTGACATGTCTTACTTTATTGAAAGCCTTTGTGTAGTCAGTAAAGCAAAGAATTAATGTTCTAAACATATACACAGCATTTACTGTACTCTTGCCTTCTGCAAACCCACACTGTTCTCCAATTTCGGGTTGTACTTTCTTCCTAACTCTTTGCATGATAATTTTTAGCAAAATCTTTGTGATGTGGCTCATTTTACTAATTGTTCGATATTGATAACATTGTAATAAAGAGTATGCTGAAGTTAAACAAAAACCCTGTGTGAGACAAAGAGATTGAATAACCAGGATGATAGATTGGATTATAGCAGTTGTTACATGACCACTGATCAAAACCATAGGGACCAAATAAATGCTTTATGAGTGCCAGTAAAGATTAATAAATTTGTTAGCTTTGTAACTGATTCAGTGTCAAACAAAAAGTAAGTTTGGACCAGACATGCTACAAAATCACATGAACAAGTGTTATAATGTAACTTTCTGTTCACTGGGCATTGAAATTGTGGAAAATAATGATACAAAACTGCCAATGTGCTTGTAGGGGTATTTCTTTAGCCACACTGACAACTTACGTATGAACACGTCCAATAACACACAGAACTGCAGCGTTCCAAAGCATACTGAATTAGTCACATTGTTTATTCATTAATAAGTTCATATCACTCTATAGCTAACAATGTTCTTACTTACACCTCACTGTACTGGGTCATTCTCAGCCCTCAGCTACTCAGCGACACGGCTAGCCTCACTCTCTAGTGCAGTAGCGTGATAAACGACCTGGCGTATTAACCTGACCATCCTGCTTGCGGTACACATGATCTCAGTAACTATGTCACTCTGTCTCCTGCAGTGCAGGCGTTGATTTAACATTCATAGTTGGGTCTCTGTCCACCTCTTCATAGTATAACGCTGGTCTGTCGATTTCTGTGATGTGAACATGGCTGTGTTTTCCCGGCAGACTGAATTCTCAACTCCCCGCTAATCGCTCGCCCAACACATCACGTGGCCTCAGCTCGCGATTCTATTGGCTCTTACAATCTTTACCGTCTCCCTCTCAGCGATCCTTATCGTGACCAGTTGTTACAACTAACAACTGTTAGCTGAGTTGTTATCCTCATAACTAGACTCATGGCATATGCCCCCCGCAATTTCAAAAATGTTCTAAAATTTTTGGATTCTACCTTATCTCTACACCTGACATGAGCCACCTTAGTCGCACATGCCTGTCACTTGGTCGCACATATCTGTCTACTCCCTCATGCCTTAGAGCTTCCTTATCAGTTTCCTTTAACTTCAATCTTGTGCTAAGTGGATCTTCTGTTATACATCACAAAATATTATATATATGTCGGACACGATTATCCGTCTCTTTCCCAGTAGACATCGTGTGGCCTCAGCCCCCTTTGTATTCGGAAGGTTGAGGTCCAACCTAATATGAGTCCCAATGCCCACCCCGGACATTCCCATATGGTTCCTCATTCATACCTCGGTATGAGCAACTGACACCCTTCTCCAAGCCCTTACGCCCTGGGTGCAGGAACGTGTGTATTTCAGAAATCTCGCTACCACACCCATTTACTTAAGCTCTTGACTTGCTCATGAGCGACATATGCTACGACTGTGGATCTCTTTGGTGCTTGTGACTGTATGACTCTTGTATTTGTCTTGTCAAGATGTGTGTGGGTCGGCTGCCATAAGTTACTCTTTCCTATGGGCTTCGCTTGTGTCCTTTGACTGACCCTATTCTCTTCATTTACATTCTCTGTCTGTTTATGGTATTCTTCCTAATGTCTTTTACTTTGTACTCTTACCGATACCATGTTACTTATGTGCATCTACCCTCATGCCAAGGTATCCTATGTTAAAATAATTATCCTTATGTTCTTCTTTATCTTCATTCATACTATAGTCTCTATCTCTCTTTCCATTCTCATGAATGCATTTCATTTTCGTTTGTTCCTCCTTCTATTCTTCTTTCTTTCCTTCATCCTTACATTATTTCATCTCTTCTCTCTCTCTCTCTCTCTCTCTCTCTCTCTCTCTCTCTCTCTCTCTCTCTCTCTCTCTCTCTCTCTCTCTCTCTCTCTCTCTCTCTCTCTTTTTTAAAAATGCTTTCCTTTACTTGTATTCTTATTCACCCTCTCATTCCCTTCGTACACATTCTCTCGCTCAACTATCTTTTAGTTATACTCTTATGTTGCATAAGTTACTTCTATCATTCGTACGTGTATATCTCTCAAACCTACAACCTTGTCATAAGAACCTGCATGGGCATACAACATTGCAATCACATGTACTATTGCAATTAAAATTCCGAGATTCAACTATCCCGTGAACATGAACATATAATCGATGACCCAATAAAATCAATGTACATCAACGATTTCAGTATCATGTTGGTATATTACAACTCTCATTTACTCTTTCGCTCCGTTGTATCTCTTTTGTTCCCTGATGGTTTGTGTCTCAGCTAGTTTATTCTTCTTTCTCTTTTAGCCTTTGTGTGCCATATTTATGATGTGTAGTGGTTTTTGACCCACTGTGTTCTTCTTTTTAGCTGATGTCCCTTCTTGTTATTCTCTCTATGAACTCCCTCATTTATCTTCCCGCTCACTTCATTCTATTTATTCTGTCGGAAATGCACGATGGTTTTATCTCTAGGTGATATTATTACAGTGGTAATAGGTATAAACAATAATGGTCCAATACTCGCTATGATAATGTGACTGATGTTCATATGAATATAACAATGCATTGATGTTTATGTTTGTACCTGTATGACAATAAAATGATATTTCCATCTATATGTATAATTTATGCGTTTACTTTATTCAATGTTGATGAATGATGTTAATTATTACTTCCTTAGTTGGCTGTTACTGGTATCTGTCTTCTCTGACTGTTGCCTCCCTTCTTCTGGTCCCGCTAGTGTATCTTTTATGCTTGAGCTGTCATTCTTCCCTGGAGTTTGGTTATCTCGGGCCCCTTCGTCAACTGGTACAGGTACATCACCCGGTCTCGTTCAACCTTCTATCTTCCGCTCAATCCCTTTCACACTATATCTGTCTGAAATCAGTAACAGCCTTGGATGTTAAGCTGTTTTTAATGACTTGTTGTTATCCTGGTCAGTGCTCCAGAGTATTAACAATCTGTGTAGGCACCTTATATGGGACATGGCTTTCCAGATAATGGTATTACTGTAAGCCATAGTGCACTCTTGGGATTCTGTCCCTTTTCTGACCATATTATTTTGTCATATAGCAGGTGTGATGTTTCTTAGCCCATGTCCTGGCTAGCATCAACCGTTCTAATTGTACTGGTTTACCAACTATAGCTGTAGTCATTGTTACTGTTTTTACCTCTGACGACTTTACCACACTATTATGTCAATTCAATCAACATTATAATTATCCAGGCATTCATTCTGCTAAAACAACTATATCTATACCAAATCACATATATAGCCTTTATACAATCTATACAGTATCTACAATATACATATCACAAGATCAGAGTGTTTCACGTTGAGACATGTGATGTTATCTTGTGAGTGGCACTGATGATCTGTTACTATTTTTAAATTTACAATTTGTTTGATGTGATTGTTTTTGCCACTGTCTGCTGAACCAAGTAAGTATATGCTGTCACGAGCATATGATGTTATTGTTTTTGCCACTGTCTGCTGAACCAAGTAAGTATATGCTGTCACGAGCATGTGATGTTATTGTTTTTGCCACTGTCTGCTGAACCAAGTAAGTAGATGCTGTCACGAGCATATGATGTTATTGTTTTTTGCCACTGTCTGCTGAACCAAGTAAGTATATGCTGTCACGAGCATATGATGTTATTGTTTTTGCCACTGTCTGCTGAACCAAGTCAGTATATGCTGTCACGAGCATATGATGTTATTGTTTTTGCCACTGTCTGCTGAACCAAGTAAGTATATGCTGTCACGAGCATATGATGTGCTTTGACTGGTGGTGTACTGTAGCAAGTTAGACTTAAGCTTTCTGTATATCTTGAAGTACAGCACTGTTTTCTAAATATATGTTTTATTGTTGTAGTCATTGTTTTCCACATGTGATGAAGTGTCTGGTTTCCCATAACAATAGCGGTCATCAACATGATGAATGTTACCAACCTACGCCTGAATAACTCTGCAGATGTATGAAGAGACTGCCATTCTATTAAGCTATATGATGTTGGTGTGACTGTTGGCTGTTCATGTGTCAGTGGTCTATCTGTCTCTTTGTCAGTAACCTGTTCTATGTGGTGAGTTTCTGGTTTCCCGTCACCTTGTTGACAGTGTTTCTCAAGAGTGTTTTCTCCCTGTTGCTTGTTGCATTTCTCTGTCTGTATGTCTGGGACCAGTATGTTTGTCCGTTTGCACAGTTTATATGATCGGACATGGCTTCTGATGTCATTATCATCATGATGACCCTAGTGTGGCGATATATTATCCTTTGGCACTGAATCAGTTAAACTTATTACATTGTTGAGTTCACAGATTCCCAGGTATCTCTCCCCCCCTTCCACCCATTCTCTTGTGGTATTTCAAATAGTATTATTAATACTTTGTAGCTGAACTGAATTGTTTTATTTTCATATTTGTTTCAGGTACATTCAAATCTTCATGTTACTGATTTTAATAGACCCTGCTTGAAAAAAGAAAATGACAGTGTTTTGGAAATATAGAAGTAAAAATGTCCAGCAGAATGATATTTTTATATTACAATAGAATCATGATAATGAGATTTAATTGAGTACCAACGTTAAAACAGCTAGTATATCAATCTGTCAGCCATGGCTGAAAAAGAGAATGAAACCAAAGTTTCCAAGCTGAAGAGGAAGTTCAGCAGAAAGGCTGCATCAAAGGCAGCAACAGCGGTACCATCACCCATATCTGCCTCTCCTGTTAGTGTCAGATCAGCCACTCTTCCACTGTCTTGCGATCCCAAGTCTCTAGCACTTCATGAGTCCCACAGTGAAGGTCTGTTCTCAAAACTCAGAAGAAGGTTTCGCTTTGGGAGTAAAGGAAAATATGACTTGAAAACCTACACAGAAAACTCTCCCTCGAAACCACGATGGATAAGAAGAAAGAGTGAAGAACAGATTCAGGATGATGATGATAATTTGAGCTTAGGTGTTGACCCCAAAATCTCTGTGGGGAAATCAAACTCTGTGAAAACTCAAAGGAAGTCCAAATCAGACAAAGAGGAGGTAATTCTCATTCGAAAAGACAAGAGAGTGAGTGTTATATGCAAAACTGAAAATGGAGAATCAGAAGTGATATTTTCTAATGCTGAAAATGTAGATGAAGATTTTTCTGAGACCACCAGTGAGATGGATGAAGATCCATATGCTACAATCAGTTCAGTTAAGGAACAAATAGCCAAGAATCACAATAACAGGAAAGTTGTTAACCAGAATGGGGTTCAGATGCCTTGTGGTGCTACTGCCAATAATAATAAAATCGATACTGAACAGCCCAATAAAATTGCAATGGACATTGATGAATACCCATATGCAAAAATCGACAGTAATAGGAAAAAACATTTAGCCATTTCTCACCCATCGTTGAAAGCCAGAAGTCTTCCCAAACAAACTTGTGCACGTGTGCGAAGCCACATTGAACCGGACTATGAAACTTTAGACGATGTTAAGCAGAAAAAGAGTGAATTCAGGTCACAAGTCAACATGCATTCCTCTTACTTTGAAGCAGTCATGTCAGATCCAAACCTTACCCTTTCATCTGGTGGCCCTGGTGCTTTAGATCCAGACTATGAATGTTTAGAAGATGTCAAACAGCGATGTGTAAGTTCAACCATGTCTGCCCATTCAGGCAGTGGCTCTTTTAATCAAACTGCCATCTCCTGTATAAACAATGCCTACCAGCCTTCATCCAGTGATGTGACCACGATGGACAGTTCTGGAGTGAGATCTCCTCATTCTCATGATGACAGTGAGGAGTCATCCAGCAAGTTGTCATCAGCCTTTGGTGCTAGCCCTGACAGTGATAAATTTCTCAGGACCTCGTCTGCTGCCAGCTCCCATGTGAGTTTCTTTGTTTTTTGTTTTGTTTGCTTTGAGAGTGTTGCCTGCCTACTATGATATTTTAAAAAAAAGTTCATTGCATGTCCTGTACAGAATGTTTCAATCAACCCCAGGATTGATTGGCTGTTTGTTATTTACTGGGCAATTTTAGTTCAATAGTTTACCATTGCTGTCTGAACTGCTGACAGTATGATGGTGTGTTATGAAACTATGTACCTTACTATCTCCTAAGCCACTATCTCCTAAGCCACTTCCCCTAAGCCACTATCCCCTAAGCCACTATCCCCTAAGCCACTATTCCCTAAGCCACTATCCCCTAAGCCACTATTCCTCAAGCCACTATCCCCTAAGCCACACTGAGGTGGTTAGTTAGTTCCACATCCTATACAGAACCTCACGGTCAACCCCAGCATATTTTGGTTGTATGTGATTTCCTGGAAAGTTTACGTTTAGTAATTTGCCATTGCTTTCTGAATGACCAGCACTCATACCATTGTATGAAAACCAAGGCAAGGCAGTCTGCTTCCAAATTGTGATTTGAACATGATATGCGGTATTGCAAATTGCATTTGCAACCCCTTTACCACAGAGGGGCTAACTAATGCAGTCCAAGATTGTATTACACAACAGGTTCATGATGATGACAGTTAACTGAGTGCCAACAGTAACAGCTGGTGTATCTGTCAGCCATGGCTGATAAAGAGAATGAGACAAAGGTGATATTGCAGGTGATCTGACACCAACAGGAGAGGCAGTTTCAGGTGAAGGTGTTGCTGTTGTTGCCTTGGATGAAGCCTTTCAGCTGAACTTCCTCTTCAGGTTGAAACTTTGGTTTCATTCTCTTTATCAGCCATGGCTGACAGATCTACCAGCTGTTAGTGTTGGTGCTTAGCTAACTCTCATCATCATGATCATCATCATCATCATGTGCCCTGCTGAACTTCCTCTTCAGGTTGGAAACTTTGGTTTCATTCTCTTTATCAGCCATGGCTGACAGATCTACCAGCTGTTAGTGTTTGTGCTTAGCTAACTCTCATCATCATGATCCTCATCATCATCATGTGCCCTGCTAGCCGGCATGGCATTCACATCTCTCCACAGATCTTGGTCTTTGGTGTTCTGAATCAACTCTGCTGGTGATATTCCTCCATGCCACCATTGTAGTCCATCCAGCATCATTTCTCTTGGTCTGCCTTTCTTCCCCTTGATCTTTGTAGCTGTCACAATGTTCTCCAATGCCTCTCTTCTCATTACATGACCAAAGAAAGCTGTTTGTCTCTTTCTCATTGTTGTATATAATGTTCTAGTTTCATTAGCGTCTTTGAGGCAATCGTTGTTAGTTACACCGGCAGTCCAAGGAATATGCCAAATACGTCTAGGTAACCACATCTCTGTTGCTTCCAAGTTCTTCCTATTTTTTTTCATCATTCTGTTGTAATATAATGTTGTAGTGGCAGGCAGGAGTTTTCACTCTTAAACAGCATGAAGAATTTGGGAGTTGATGATGGTTTAGTTTCATTCCCTGTAGGCAGGCAGTACACTCATGTCAATCATACTTGAGAGGTCTCCAAGTGTGAGTGCAAGGATGATATTGTTTGTCTGCCATCATCATGGGCTTTTGCTATGACTCTTTCATATTCAAAGCATGTGGGGTGTATGTGAGAGTATCTTATAAAACACATTGCAGTTGTTGTTGTTGCGTTTTCACCTGTTACTGTCCAAATGAGAAATAAATTAGCAGTCATTGATTGGCACTTCCCCTAATTATGTTTGTTTTGTACGTTTATTGAAAACACCCAAAATGGTAACAATGTCTGCCTGATCATTTATTTATTCCTATCCCACTGTGTTAAAACAATAATAATCTCTTTTTTTTCTGCCATGGCTTTTTCATTTTGCACATTTCATTCATCATTCCTTTGAACCTAGCCCAGCTGTCAACAAAAAGCCAGAGTTCCAAACATTTCTCTAGAAAAGAGACAGTGGCTATAATAGCACTGATTTATCACCTCTGTTCACTGTTCATTCTCTGAAAGTATAGGTAAGTCAAAGGCAAACAACTCATTTACACTCCCTGAAGCTTATTGGGTATCCCATATTATTTTTATAGACCAACGGACACTTGATGGGGGATGTTAGTTAGTTAGTTAGTTAGTCGACTCTCGCAGTCTGGCCATTGTTGTAGATTCACAGTCATCACTTGGTTCTTGCAAAAGTCTCACTTCTCGTAGAGCATTCAGAATGTCAGCCTGGTCCATGGCGCGTCCGCCCTCCACAGTAGCCTCACCTGCGAGCTTGTCAGCCCGCTCATTTCCTTGTACTCCCGCATGCCCTGGCACGAAGATGAAACTAATCTTTGCCAGCCGAGACCGCTTCAGAGGCAGCAACCATTCTCTTCGGATCGACCCCTCCTCTATCCTCTTGATCATGTTCATTGAGTCGCTAAGGAAACAAGCCCTAGTGAATGTCTGTGTCTCGAGCCATGTTATTGCTTTACTTACTGCCATGACTTCCATGGTCAGGCTACTTGTGGTGTCAGTGAAAGCACCAGAGTCCTCCTTCACAATTCTCCCTCCGGCCCGAGCTGTAAAGGCCCATGAGCTTCTCACATGTCGGACGACCGACCCATCTGTGTAGATGACCGCGTCACTGTCTAGCGAATTCTCGAAAATCAACGCTTGTACTTCAGCCTCAACAGCAGCCGGATTTTCTTGTCTGCATTTTCTATCTAGTTGGATGCAAACTGAAAAGGATGTGCAGAAGTCTGTTGGCACTTGCACCCACTCCTCGCCAGGTTCTAAGTCCTCAAGTGAACACACCTGTTGAAGAATGTCTTCGGCTTGACCCATCCACGACCGTCCTCTTTTTAACCTGCTGCCCTTCACCTTCCTAATTTCACTATGCAGTGGATACTGTGTGTTTGCGTTAATTCTGAGGTAGGCGCGTGCCCTGCAAACTTGCATTCTCTCTTCAATGGTTGGAAAATCAAGAAGGTAGCGCATCGCCCTGCATGCTGTATCTCTTGTACATCCAAGAATAATGCGCATAGCTTCATTCTGTATCCTTTCCATCCTTTCTATCTGCTTATGGCTGACAGTCAGGATTGCCATTGCATACTCCAAAACAGACATGACCAGCCCCTCGTACAGAAGACATAGATGGCGCTGCTCACAGTTTGCTGCCGCCATGACCCGCATCGCTGCCAAATCCCGCTTGGCCTTTGTTATCACCTGGTCTATGTGCACATTATAAGCAAGGCTTCGATCAAACCGTATCCCCAGTAATTCATTGCCTGCGTTCTTTCCACCGTCTCTGAACACAGCATTACAGTTGGTGTTGGATTGTTGACAATATGATTATTCAACGTGAACCAAGTCACTGTTGCCTTTGTTGGGTTGACCATTGCCCCAGCTTCATCACACCAAGTACTTATGCGATTGAGTTCGGTTTGTAGTTCCACAGCAACCTCCTCTCTATCCTTACCCTGACGATACACTAAGACATCATCGGCATATGACAATGTCCTGCCAGGTCCAGTGATCTGCTCACTGGTGATTCTCACTGTGTAGGCGTTGAACAGTACCGGAGATAATGGTGATCCCTGTGGTAGGCCAGGATATATTGTTGTTGGTTCCGAAGTCCAACTGCCACATCTAAAAACTACTTTCCGTTGGAAGAGGGCTGCAGCGATCCAACTAAGGAGGAATGGTCTTACGTTTAGTTCAAGAAGCTGAAACATTAAAAAATCCAGTGGTACTCTGTTGTATGCGTCCTCAAGATCAATCGCTGCAGCAACGGTTTCAGTGCCTGAGTGGAAACCTTCATAGACATCATGGGCAAAGACTGCTGCATTGGTCCAGGTTTCTCTTTTTGGACGGTACCCACCCAGGGTAGGTGGGAAAACACCTTGCCTCTCTAGTTGGCTTGATATTTTCCTGGCAATTACCTTCTCCAGCAGCTTGCCTATTGTATTCTGCATGGTTATAATTCGATATCCCTGAATTTTTTTGTGGTCTTTGTCAGGCTTCGGCAAGGGAATCAGATAGCTGTGTAACCATTCCTCCTTGATGCTAGCACTCCCTATACTGTTGTTGTACATGTCTGCTAGTTTCTCTAGCTCATTGTCGGTACACCTATTTATGTCGTCGTATCTTATGCCATCAGGACCTGGAGCACTGTTTTTTGATCGTCGAAGCACAGCCTTGATTTCTTTCACTGTCACTGTGTCTTCATCTGAAGTGTTCTGGGCCTTGCATCTGTCTGAGGTGACCTCCTTAGCCAGATTCCGGCCTCCCATGTCTGTCTGGTTGCTCTGCTCAAGGTAGCGTTCAAAGAGGGCTTTGCCCTTGTCCTCGTCAGTCCTCTGCCAGATGAGGTCATGCTTTTATGTAGTCGCCAGAACAATTTCAGTGACTTGTCTGTGCTTATCCTTTGACACACCTCTGCACATTTTTCGCTTTTAACCACCTTGACCAGTGTTTTGAAATAGCTTACTTTTGTGTGCATCTCTCTTTCTAAGTGCAAGCAGGGACTAGGATGACCAGCTCTGTTCTTCTTGGCATTTTGCCATCTCCTTACAGCACTACGCTTATCCACCCAAGCCTTCTCCACCTCGAAACTCCACCACGGTGGCTGCTCCCAACTTTTTTTCCTGCCCTGAAACGTTCTGCGCTTGTCACGTCTTATTTTACTCACCACATCTTGCCCTGTACTGTCATACTGGAACGTCTTTACCTTTAGCTTGTGCTGCCTGGTTCTGCCTTTCTCCACCAATATGCTGCAAGGGTGGTGGTCGCTGCCATGGTGTCCTAGGACACCCCATCTACACACTGTAGTGAGTGAAGGTGAAACTAGCGCCAGATCAATAGCACTGTTCTCATCGCCTGGACGGCTTGCTGTCCTGGTGACACAGCCACTGTTGATACAAACGATGGTTTCCAGTGCAGTCTCGAGCTCCTCCCCTTGTGTATTGGAGGAAGTGTTTCCCTATGATCTGCCTTTAGCGTTGAAGTCACCACAGAAAATAACATTTCTCTCGTGGCCTAATATGCCACTTAAGCACTGCCACTTCTGGGTGTCCACACTCGCATTGCGGGCATAAACATTAACCAATACGAATGGTATACTGGAATGAACTCTCAACGCCTGTATTTGTATATCGTCACTGTCCCAACTGGACATGTCTAGCTCTGATGCCACCATGCTGTCGCGAACGAGAATTGCCGTTCCCAGATGTCGTCTGTTGTAGAAACATTTGAAGCCTGCAATTCGGAGTAGCTGATCACCCAGTCTCGTCTCCTGGAGTGCTACAATGTCGTTCCTGTAAACTAGGGTTTCTAAAATAGAGCCCCGTTGTTTTACACTGGCACAGTTCCAATATAGAATACGGATGTTCCTGAGTCCTAGACGGTGACACTTGAGTCTAAAACGTCTCAAACCACCGCGCTTACCTTGCTTCTTTTTCCCTGCGCGGCTACCACGCCGCTTCGTTATGTTGACTGCAGACCGCTCGGAAAAAACACGTTGTTCCGCCATGTTGAAAAAACGTAAACACAGACTGCTGAGAACCACACACGCTGCTGAAAATTCACTCAAGGATGGCTTCGCTCGATGCACGAACTCCGTAGCACCCACGCAGATCTTGAGTAGAAACTCCTGGTTTTACATCCTGGCACACCAATTACACGCAAGAGATGAATAAATCCATCCCCTACGCGAAAAAGTTAACGAACACAAAACAACACGACCATCCGTCGCCATCTTGAAACCGGTGGGTGATGTGGTTAATACCAGTCTGTGGCCTTGACTTCCCTTGACATTTTCTGGTAACCTATATTAGGCTTGCTCGACCAGAGAGTCCGTGTCTATTTTTAAAAATCTGCTTAGAGAGAGATTTGAGCACTTGACTACCAGGCACCCTAGCCACTGTGCTAATATGGCTCCCTGAGAGTATAGACCTAGCATAATATCTTCAATATGTCTTAATGGCATATAAACATGGTTACCTTATTTTATATTTCTGGCTGCTGAGGATGGGGACGGAGCGCTTATGGGAATGCCCCTGAATGCTGTGATGTCAGTTCCTAAATCAATCAATGAATGAATGAATCAATCAATCAATCAATCAATCAATCAATCATATTTCTACATATATGTTTTTAATCAATCTAGCAGTTTTGAATAATTCAATTTGCTTGTATTCTTTCCTGCAGGAATCAAGACCAGCTTCTATGTCTTCCCCACGTCTGACAGGAAGAGCATCGTCATCTTTATCACCTTCTGCTGCTGCTCCTTTGGCTCCCTCTATTGATTCTTCCCTTCCAAATGATGCCCCATTGCATCAGCCACCCTCGCCACAAGAAGAGTGCCTTTATGACAACCCAAATATCATCTTGAGAAAACAGGTGTCTCGATCAATAACCAATGCTTCCACACTTAGCAGACGTGGCAATATACATTCTGAACCCCCTGTTATCAAAACTCCAGCAGAAGAAGAGTTAGTTGAGAAGCTAAGTTCTTTGCTTGCGCCACCCCTACCTTTGAGAAACTATCAGAAAGATGAAGTCCATCCAAGAAGTGGCACAGCAAGCGCTCGCCATTCGTGGTCATCTCAGGGCAGCAGAACCACAGAGACGGGAGAGTTTGGTCACTGCAGGGATGTTGAGCGAAGTCCAATAACCAGTTTAAATCACAGCAGAGAAAACTTGATCATGAAATCTGTGAAAGATTCACTTATGAATCAAGTGTATGAGCGCCATGATTTATTCTCCAGAAGTAATGGAGCTGACCAGCTTAGAAAGAAGGAGGGCAATAGTTTAGAAAAGTATCTGAGGAAGGCATCACCACAAGCAATAAAATCAAACAAATTATTAGACAAGAGTAAGGAAAGTATCAAGCCAGACTGTTCAGCTGTTAGTAAAGTACAGCAGACATATGATGCAAGTATTTTGGCTTGTCAGTCTTCTGTGAAGGAGGTACATAATGAACAAACACAGAATATTGATTGTATAGCATCACATGGCCAGCTTGCAGATAGCTCGGGTGTTGTTAGATTTTGTCACGACTTGGTCAGAAATATTATAGATGAGGCATGTCAACAGTGCAGCAATTTTGACACTTCATTTAGTCCTCATTCAAAATCAAGTATACTTAATGCTGAGAGTTCATCTTCACAAGAACTCTCCTTGTCTGTCTCTTCAGAGAAAGAAGGAGCTAGATCAGGTAAACCAAAAGCTGAGACCACTGAAAATTTGGCCAGTTTAGAATTTGGTGTCCATAGCCATACAGATCTCAGAAGTGAACGTTGTGCAAAGTTTGTTTCAGCAGACATTTGTCAAATCAATGAATGTCCAGAGACTACATTTTTAGGTAATGGTGAAAATAGTTTTGATCAAATGCAGCTGGAGCGCAAGGAAGAAACATATGTACAGAATGCTGAGGAAAGTAACGTGGGAATGATCAACAGAAGCATGGAAGACAAGCCTGTTGAAAATGAAAATGTTGCTAAAAATGTTCTGTATAACTTGCAAGGTGCTAGACCAAAAATCAGACCTCTGTTGTTGGGCTCAGTTACTTCAGCATTGCCAGAAGTGCATGCCTGTTTGGAAAACACTAAATCAAAGCCAAAGATTTTCATGAATGGAACTAGAGAATCTAAATTAGAAGCGGAGAAGAACTGTAGCAAGCAATCTTTGCAGGACTCTCCAACCTGGGATGAAACATTATCTCCTATGTTTTCTGATATAGACTTTCGGGACAGCATTGAAGAAAATATTTCACAACACAGAAAATCACACATGGCAATAAGAGATGAAAGCATGAGGAAGCCTGAAGAAGAATATAATCATCAATACTTTGAAAACTCTGACTCCTAGCATCCAGGAAACCATTTATGTTGATTCAGATTCAGACAATGAGTTTGGGCTGGATATCAACAAGAAGGTCACAGTTCATGTCAGGAGGAATCAGTGTATTTCAAGAGTGGCAAAACCTTTGATATATGCAAATCCTAGACTGCTGGAAAATGTCATCAGTGGTGCTTTCAAGAAAATAGTCAGTCTGGATATAGAATACTTACCACATGGTGTTTTTAGATGGGGGCGGTACTTTCCAACTTTGGGCGAGAACCGGCATGCTGTGGATGCAAAACTGAAGGCATTTTTCAATTTTGTCCTTGAAATGCTGTTTAGTCCATCACAGCTACAAAGAAACCAGTACAGGGTTAAAAAACTGCAAGAGGAGGTTGACAGAATACAGTTGAAGATTGAGAGGCGACTGAAATGTGTACAAGATTTGCCTACATTTCATGATATTCGGCTTCAGCTGCTGAAAAATGAAACAATTGATGATTGGGAGCCAGAGAAACCTGCAGCAAGTTATTTTGATCATTCAGAAGGGCATCAAGATTGTGGAAGGATTAATAATGAAAGAGCTAGAGACAGAAATCTACACGACCTCACAAATATATTGATCAAAAATGAGCCTGTCACCAAAAGAGAGTGTTCACATTTGTTTTCTGACAATAAACAGTGGTCCACACAAGATTTTGATGTGGCAAATATATTTCACTCTGATGATTCATTTTCCGAAGTTGATGAAGTGTTCTGTGTCTTTGATAATGGGCAGTCAGTGATGAACTTACCAAATTCACCCACAGAAGTCTTGGATGAATTTGTGCAGCTGAGCAAGTCACGTTTGAAGTGTAAATATTGTCACACAGTTGAAGAATCTGATTCAGAAGATGAAATGGTCGCAGTTGAAACATATGCAAAAACAGTCAGCACCAGCTTATGTCCTCAGTTCAGCAATGGTGTGGACTATGTTGCCGCTGGGTCCCTCTGCCGAGCCTTCCATGGTGAACTAGCATATACCTCGTACATGAGGAAACACAGACCTCCTACCAAACTGTTGATTGTCCCTGGACCTGGCATTGAATGTGGAGGTTCAGAGAGTCATCTTTCCTGGAACAACTGGTGTTGTTTAGATGCTCTCTTTACAAAACTGGTCCCGCACATTTCACCTAGACTAGACTTTCAGTACTTGCTAAGAACTTATAGTGAATTTAAACACTTTATTTTAATAGACAGGGAAAGGAACCTGGAACACAAAGGCTGTTTTGTGAAGAGGTCTTCAAACCATATTCTCTCATGCTGTCGTTTTCAGGAATTTGTGTTCCTTAAGATTATCAGAGATGAGATAAGGCACTTCTCACATATTTTTTCCATGTCACGTGCAAGCAGGGATTTGTTCCTTGAGGAAAGGGATGTTGGATTCTCCTTACTGAGTATGCTGAGAATTGTGTTGCGAAACATTCACAAGATGCGCAGGTCCTTGTCAAAAGAAGAAGTGGGGGTGGCTGAGCCAAAAGGTAGCTTAACCAGCAAAGGAGCGAAAATCTACTTCCGACATTCAGCATTCCAAAAGTGGTCGACACGGGAAGATTACGTCACAAATCCTGTTTTGTGTTCTGATCAGCAGAGATTCCACGTCAGGAACTTTCAGAATTTCCGCTTTGGCACGTTGTCCCAGACGCTGAGGAACTGGAAGTCTCCACAGGCCTATGTTCATGACCCCAATGTGCTGGCCTCCTGCAGGACACTGTTTGCACAGCCTGACACTAAAGGTGTTGAAGGTAAGATATTTGCATAAAATATTCATACACTTTTTTTGTAAAGTTGCATATCCCTTACAGGATGTTGCAGTCAACACCAGCATTTTCTGCCGTTTTTGATGTCTTGGCAAGTTTACTTTCAGTAGTTTGCCATTGCTTTCTGAATTACCGGCTCCCTTACTAACACGCTAAAAAAGCCCGACATGGTCTGCTGCCAAATCGGTCGCTGCTGTGTTCCAAACACGGGTAAGCGACATTACGAATCGCATCCGCAATGCCATCGCCACAGAGACTGGGTCATGGCCCACATTCGTACACTCCATTTACTTGCAGCTCTGTGGTGAAGTGGTTACGAATGCAATTTGTAATCCCGCATACCGCTTTCAAAACACAGCTGTGGACGATTTGGAAACCGGCTGTCTTGTGTTGGTTTACATATAATGGTATGAGTGCCAGTTGTTCAGAAAGCAATGGCAAACAACTGAACATAAACTTGCCTTGGAATTACAAACTGTTGACTGCTATGTTCTGTAAAGGATATGCAACTAACTAGTATATTACTTAAACAGTGGGAGCAAGTCGCCGCTGAACATGTTGCATAGAGGGCAACTATCAGAAATGGAATAAAGAAAAAGGAGAAAATGATTGCAGATAAAGCAAACACGGAGCGTGAGAGACGTAAGATGGTGCACAATGGTGGAAATGACCATGTTTTCACATGCATCTACTGTGGGCAAACATTTGCAGCAAGAATTGGCCTTACCAGCCACACTCGCCACTGCCATGGGTCGTAGTTATTAAGCCTTTTTGAAGCACAATGTACCAAACTATCGTCTGTCAAGACGGAAAGGTGCCAATGTAACTTAAACATTTGATCTTAAACTTATGTTTATATCTCTCTTTGTTTATCATTCCTGTTTTGCTGTCTTATGTATAAGAAAAATATGAGACTGTGGTCTTATAAGAGAAGGAAACCCTATAGCAAACACTTCTATCAGGATGTGAACTGTTGTGTCATCACATATATTAGGTCTCAACTTACTGAAGTAGGTTGACTAGTTAATTTTCTCACCATCTTTTCTTACCAGAAAAATCGCTTTGCAAACTGGCTAGGTCAGTGGCATGCTGTGGCTGGTGAGACTTGGGGGGAGGATGTGAGGGAGTGATGAGGCTAGAATTCTTCACTATACATGTATTATCTTTGTATGCCTGTATCTCCCAGTGAAGTATAGCCCTCAATCATCTCATGTCAAGCCAACAGTAGATTTGTTCACAACTGGTTAGATTTACAGTTAAAATTTTCTATGGGATGAGGTAGTCAGTCTCATGCCGATCCTCCTTGGTTGCCTCTTATGACATGCATGGTAGGTTACAGTGTTACATTCCTAGCTGCCTTTACGGGCCCTGGTTACATTCTAGTATTACTATCAATGTATTCTTTTAATTATACCTATGTTTTAATATCAAAAGACAGTAGCTTGTTAAGGTCTTTTACCCATCCTTATATGCCTGCCTTCAATTAAAATTATTCTATGCTTCACGGTGCTATTACATATCTCCAATCAGTTGTAGTTATTTGGTTCTAATTTATGCATCAATTATCCTCTCGCTGTCAGTTGTAATTTATTTGGTTTTATCGAATGTGTCTGTTATCCCATTGCTGTTAATTATAGTCTATTTTGTGTGTGTGCGTGCGTGCATGAGTGCGTGCGTGTGTGTTCACTCACTTTGAACTCAAGTGTAGTCCATGCAAGTGCTACTACTTCTAGTGCACTGAGCTGATTTTTGCTGTGTGGATTAGCTTTCCCTATTACCAGTGTCCCTCGCCATCAGGCGAACCCACTCTAACTTCAGAGGTATTTGTAATTCCCGTCTCCAAGTCAAGGGCGATAAGTCAACATGTTAGTCCCACTGACCAGTGTAGAGGTTGAACCTGCTACCTCGGCATCAGCACACCAGATGTTTAAGAACGCGCACTCTTACCCATTCGACCTTGCTGACCTCTGTCTATTTGGTTTTACTGCATGGGTCCATTATCCTCTGTCTGCTAGGTATAGTTTATTTGGTTTTACTGCATGGGTCCATTATCCTCTATCTGCTAGGTATAGTTTATTTGGTTTTACTGCATGGGTCCATTATCCTCTATCTGCTAGGTATAGTTTATTTGGTTTTACTGCATGGGTCCATTATCCTCTATCTGCTAGGTATAGTTTATTTGGTTTTACTGCATGGGTCCATTATCCTCTATCTGCTAGGTATAGTTTATTTGGTTTTACTGCATAGGTCCATTATCCTCTGTCTGCTAGGTATAGTTTATTTGGTTTTACTGCATAGGTCCATTATCCTCTGTCTGCTAGGTATAGTTTATTTGGTTTTACTGCATGGGTCCATTATCCTCTATCTGCTAGGTATAGTTTATTTGGTTTTACTGCATAGGTCCATTATCCTCTATCTGCTAGGTATAGTTTATTTGGTTTTACTGCATAGGTCCATTATCCTCTATCTGCTAGGTATAGTTTATTTGGTTTTACTGCATAGGTCCATTATCCTCTGTCTGCTAGGTATAGTTTATTTGGTTTTACTGCATAGGTCCATTATCCTCTGTCTGCTAGGTATAGTTTATTTGGTTTTACTGCATGGGTCCATTATCCTCTATCTGCTAGGTATAGTTTATTTGGTTTTACTGCATAGGTCCATTATCCTCTATCTGCTAGGTATAGTTTATTTGGTTTTACTGCATAGGTCCATTATCCTCTATCTGCTAGGTATAGTTTATTTGGTTTTACTGCATAGGTCCATTATCCTCTATCTGCTAGGTATAGTTTATTTGGTTTTACTGCATAGGTCCATTATCCTCTGTCTGCTAGGTATAGTTTATTTGGTTTTACTGCATGGGTCCATTATCCTCTATCTGCTAGGTATAGTTTATTTGGTTTTACTGCATAAGGGTCCTTTATCCTCTGTCTGCTAGATATAGTTTATTTGGTTTTACTGCATAGTCCATTTATCCTCTGTCTGCTAGATATAGTTTATTTGGTTTTACTGCATGGGTCCTTTATCCTCTGTCTGCTAGATATAGTTTATTTGGTTTTACTGCATAAGTCCTTTATCCTCTGTCTGCTAGATATAGTTTATTTGGTTTTACTGCATGGGTCCTTTATCCTCTGTCTGCTAGATATAGTTTATTTGGTTTTACTGCATAAGTCCTTTATCCTCTGTCTGCTAGATATAGTTTATTTGGTTTTACTGCATAAGTCCTTTATCCTCTGTCTGCTAGATATAGGTTTTATTTGGTTTACTGCATGGGTCCTTTATCCTCTGTCTGCTAGATATAGTTTATTTGGTTTTACTGCATAAGTCCTTTATCCTCTGTCTGCTAGATATAGTTTATTTGGTTTTACTGCATAAGTCCTTTATCCTCTGTCTGCTAGATATAGTTTATTTGGTTTTACTGCATGGGTCCATTATCCTCTATCTGCTAGATATAGTTTATTTGGTTTTACTGCATGGGTCCATTATCCTCTATCTGCTACATATAGTTTATTTGGTTTTACTGCATGGGTCCATTATCCTCTATCTGCTACATATAGTTTATTTGGTTTTACTGCATGGGTCCATTATCCTCTATCGGCTCCATCCATCCATCCATCATGTGCCATGCTGGTAAGAGTGGGCGGTCATGTTCCGCCATCTCACTCGATCACCAGAGTCATGGATAAGCTCTGTGTACCTATCTCAAACATGCCACATGGCCAAACCATCCAGATATTTACTTCTCGGTTTTCCCCTTGGTCTCTTCCCTTCGATCTTGCCAGTTGTCACCAAGTTCTCCAATTCATTTCTTCTCATAACATGCCCAAAAAATTTTGACTGTCTACGTCTAATGTCTCTAATCAGTTTACGATCTTCATTTGTTTCTTGAAGGACTTGCTCATTGGTTTTTGTCTGTCCACGGTATTCTTTGCATTTTCCTCAGAAACAACATTTCCACAGCCATTAGCTGTTTTTCAGCTTGACTGCTTATAGTCCACACTTCACATCCATACAAAAGTATAGGTTCTATGTAGCACTTCAACACTCTTTTTCTCGGTTCAATTTATATCTTTTTATTGGTCAGTATGTTTTTCATCTTGCAAAAGGCTACCTTAGACATGGCAATTCTTGTTCTAATCTCTTCAATACATCTCCCATCAGATGTTATGACTGTGCAGAGATAACAGTATCAATTCATTATCTATGTTCTATCTGCTAGATATAGTTTTTTTGGTTTTACTGCATAGGTCCATTATCCTCTATCTGCTAGGTATAGTTTATTTGGTTTTACTGCATAGGTCCATTATCCTCTATCTGCTAGGTATAGTTTATTTGGTTTTACTGCATAGGTCCATTATCCTCTATCTGCTAGGTATAGTATATTTGGTTTTACTGCATAGGTCCATTATCCTCTATCTGCTAGGTATAGTTTATTTGGTTTTAGTGCATAGGTCCATTATCCTCTATCTGCTAGGTATAGTATTATTTGGTTTTACTGCATAGGTCCATTATCCTCTATCTGCTAGGTATAGTTTATTTGGTTTTACTGCATAGGCCATTATCCTCTATCTGCTAGGTATAGTTTATTTGGTTTTACTGCATAGGTCCATTATCCTCTATCTGCTAGGTATAGTTTATTGGTGTTTATACTGCATAGGTCCAGTATCCTCTATCTGCTAGGGTATAGTTTATTTGGTTTTACTGCATAGGTCCATTATCCTCTGGCTGCTAGGTATAGGTTATTTGGTTTTACATGCATAGGTCCATTATCCTCTATCTGCTAGGTAATAGTATATTTGGTTTTACTGCATAGGTCCATTATCCTCTATCTGCTAGGTATAGTGTTATTTGGTTTTAGTGCATAGGTCCATTATCCTCTATCTGCTAGGTAAGTTTTATTTGGTTTTAGTGGCATAGGTCCATTATCCTCTATCTGCTAGGTATAGTTTATTTGGTTTTACTGTATAGGTCCATTATCCTCTATCCTGCTAGATATAGTTATTTGGTTTTACTGCATAGGTCCATTATCCTCTATCTGCTAGGTATAGTTTTAGTTGGTTTTACTGGCATAGGTCCATAATCCTCTATCTGCTAGATATAGTTTATTTAGTTTTACTGATAGGTCCATTATCCTCTATCTGCTGGGTATAGTTATTTGGTTTTAACTGCATAGGTCCATTATCCTCTATCTGCTAGTATAGTTTATTTTGGTTTTACTGCATAGGTCCTTTAACCCTCTACCCTGCTAGATATATTTTTATTTGGTTTTATTGATGGGTCCATTATCTTATCTGTAGTATGGTTTTTGGTTTTACTGAGGTCCTTATCCTATCTGTAGATATGTTATTTGGTTTTACTGGGGGTCGTTATCCTCATCTGCTAGTATAGTTTATTTGGTTTTACTGAGGGTCTTATCTCATCTGCTAGATATAGTTTATTTGGTTTACTGGGGGTCCATTTCTATCTGCTAGATATAGTTATTGGGGGTTTTGTGGGGGGGGGGGGTCTTATCTCTATCTGTAGATATGTTTTTTGGTTTACTGAGGGGGTCCGTTATCCTCTATCTGCTAGATATAGTTTATTTGGATTTACTTGAGGGGGTCTGTTATCCTCGATCTGCTAGATATAGTTTATTTGGATTTACTGCATGGTTCCATTATTCTCTAGTCGCTAGATATAGTTTATTTGGTGTTACTTGGGGGGGGGGGGGGGGGGGGGGGGGGGGGGGGGGGGGGGGGTTTTATCCTCTATCTGCTAGATATAGTTTATTTTGGGTTTACTGAGGGGTCCTTTTCCTTCTCTAGATAAGTTTATTGGTTTTTTTGGGGGGGGGGGGCCTTTATCCTATCTCTAGATTTTTTGGTTTTACTGCATGGGTCCATTATCTCTGCTGCTAGATATAGTTTATTTGGTTTAACGCATGGGTCCATTATTCGATATTTGCTAAATATTTTATTTGATTTAGTAATATTCATTCCTATTTCTCTCTCTTTATATGTGTCAGTCTGTCATACCCCCCCCCCCCCCCCCCCCCCCCCCCCCCCCCCCCCCCCCCCCCCGACCTCATAAAAGCTGTCATTGAGTTCCCTGAAATATTATTATCACATACAGTTAAGGTTTTTTAATGATTTGAAAATAAGGAATAAGGCAGCCAGGCAGGTGGGAAAGTTGTTAGTGCTTCATGTGGTGTTAATGACCAGACCTGGTGACATCCCTGCATTATGTAAACATTTCACAGAGGCAGAGGCCATGGTCACTGTTTATGTTAGCTGGAGGGTGTTTGAGACAGGTCAGCCACACCAGGTGTGTCTCAAATAGCTCACCTCATTCTGTCCCAGACACAGAACCAGATTAAAATTGTGCAGGCCCTTGGATTACATGCTTATAAACAGCACCATGTCTCGATACTTGAAGATCTACAAATTGATGGAAAAGACCTTAGACTTGTAAAAACATATATTGGAAACAACAAGCTGCCATCAGAATTGATAATGAAGTAGGTCAATATCAGCCTATTAAAAGAGGTGTGAGACGGGGATGTGTAATGTCTCCAGATCTTTTTTCCCTGTACTGTGAAAATATTTTCAGAAATATAGAAGATATGGAAGGAATCAACATTGGGGACGATACATCAATAACATTAGTTATGTAGATGATGCAGTCATTATTGCAGTTAATGAACAGGACCCGCAACATTTATTAGATGCGGTTGTTGCACACAGTGAGCAACTAGGGTTAGAATTGAATTGTAAGAAGACACAGATTATAGTCGTCACTCGTAAGAAGGAAATACCACAATGTAATATACAAGTAAATTGGCATATTCTTAAACAAGTGAATCGGTACAGCTATCTCAGAACAGTCATAACATCTGATGGGAGATGCCTTGAAGAGATTAGAACAACAATTGCCATTGCGAAGGTAGCTTTTTGCAAGATAAAAATCATACCTGTCTCTTATACACATCTGATAAAAATCATACTGACCAATAAAAAGATATCAATTTAAACGAGAAAAAGAGTGTTGAAGTGCTGCATAGAACCTGTACTTTTGTATGGATGTGAAGCGTGGACAATGAGCAGACAAGCTGAAAAACATCTGATGGCTGTGGAAATGTGGTTTCTGAGGAAAATGCAAAGAATACCATGGACAGACAAAACGACCAATGAATAAGTCCTAACAAGAAACAAATGAAGATCGTAAATTGATTAGAGACATTAGACGTAGACAGTCAAAATTTTTGGGCATGTTATGAGAAGAAATGAATTGGAGAACTTGGTGACGACTGGCAAGATCGAAGGGAAGAGACCAAGGGGAAGACAGAGAAGTAAATACCTGGATGGCTTGGCCACGTGGCATGGTCGAGACAGGAACACGGAGCTGATACACGACTCTGGTGATCGAGTGAGATGGCAAAACATGACCGCCCACGCTTATCGGCATGGCTCTTGATGGATGGATGGATGGATGGTCTCAGATGCTGAAGTACTTTAGCCATGTTGATCATCTCCGGCCTAGATAGAACAGTAATGGAAAGCATGGTTCCTGGAAGAAGAGGGTCAGGTATCATGCAACATGGAGGTGTACGACGATAAATACACCGTGGGCATCAGTATGCACGAGGCAGAGAAACTGGCAACAGATTTAGAGTCTTCCTAGCAGGCGGTGACGGAGGTGACATACTACAAAAGTTAGTACAGGACACTGCAGACACATTGGGAAATGAGGGTGAACGAGGTAGGAGAAATGGCCAGAGATTGAGAGGCATCTCAACATGCTGTGATGGGAGCGACTTTCTGCAAAGGACCTGCTACTTGATAGATTCAGATGATTACTTTAACTGCTGTCCCAGCTGTTGTATTAGCCCACCCTGTTCAGCTTGTTACTTTAATTCCTTCTATCCCATAGAGTTCTTACGTTAACCTCATTTATTGTTTTAAATCTTCCTATCTCTGATAGTTGTTGGATGTTTGCAAATAATTATTTGGAAAACAAATGGAAATTGTTAAAGAAACAACATGTACATAAATATTGAAAGTAACAAGCAAGACATAGAGATTTAAAATAACAATTTGTTGTTGTTGTTGTTCGCATATCCTTTACAGGACATCGCTGTCAACATCAGCATCTTTCATCTGATTGTTGATTTCTTGACAAGATTACTCTCAGTAGTTTGCCATTGCTTTCTGAGCGACCGGCTCACATACCCCGTAAGTTACAGATGCGGAGAGAACCGCTACCGATTCTCGCGCACGTCACGTTACTCACGAGAGTATACGGGATTACGGAGAAAGTCGTATAACACCTAAACCAGGGAGACTGGCAAAATAACAATTAGGACATAAATTTTAACATACCTGAACACCTAAACGTTAGACCAAAGAGCTAAAAATCACAGCTTACCAAGCATTATCACCAAACCAACACAGCTATCTCTCTCTCTCTCTCTCTCTCTCTCTCTCTCTCTCTCTCTCTCTCTCTCTCTCTCTCTCTCTCTCTCTCTCTCTCTCTCTCTATCTCTCTCTCTCTCTCTCTCTCTCACTCTCTCTCTCTCTCTCTCACTCTCTGTTGTGCACTAATTGGTTTTGTGGTCATCTTGAGAGGAGAAACATTTAAATACAGGGTGTTTGTAAAGTCTCACTACACTTTGTATGTAGAACAATTTAAAAAATGAAGTACATGACGTCATCAAAAAATGTGCTCCACAGTCCACCCTGAAGCAATATGTAGAGATTGGCTGTCGTCTTTTGAAGTAATTCGTTGCACTCCACACAGTGTGGTGGAATTTTGTTAGTTGAACAACCGTTTCGAAATGATGGTTAATACACACAGATGGTTGTTCAAAGATTTATAGCAAGATTTCCTGATAAACAACCTTCTCATCGCATTACAGTTAGAAATTTGTTGAATAAGTTATAATGAATACTTCATTGGTACTTTCCAGCTTCCCCAAAACAGCGTTATACCATAGCAGTGCCTATTATAACTAATTTAATGAATTGTTTAGCTCATTGTTTTAGGACGTGTCGTGTGTGTAAAGAATGAATGTCGTAGTAGTTATTTGTTCTTCTTTACCACTTTAGTGTCGTCCCTGGAGTGAGGGGAATCAACACCCACATTTGTTTTAATTCAATATCTCTATCCTGGAGATATCCAGTAGACTCCGTCCACAACACTCCCTCAATCTGAAGACACCTTCTTCTCACTCTTACTCACTCCTGGATCATGCCCCCTCTCATTCTTCCCCAACATAACATACGTGACAACTCTAGCTTCAACAAATAAAACCAAGAAATTTATTAAAGCAAAGAATATATGTAGGAGAAGTGTGTGTGTGTGTATAAGGTGTAGAATGTGTGACGTGTACTCTAAAGTGTCTATAGACTCAGATCAGTGTTCAGGAGTATAGTCATTCTCATCACTGTGCTGAGAACACACTAGCACCATGTATTCCAGACAAGCAACCTCACCAAGGTGATGCTCCTCTGGTCACGTGAAGACTTCCTCCGTTGTCTCTTGAACCACTAGGATGCTTGGACACTCATGACAAACACTGTCTAATGAGAGTCTTCAATCTGCTTAACGCCATGAATTTCCTCTGTTATTTAAATGAGTGTTAATCAGAGAATTCTAAGACTATTGTCACTGTTACTGGGGAAATCTTAATGTATCTAGTGTCACTGGTTTTAAAGATTCCCCATAATAACACCACACTCTGACTGTTCTAGGTATCAGTATAAAGTTGTATGACTGTTCCTGGTATCAGTAGTGTATATCTACAATGTTCTGACTGTTCAGTGATACACTTATCACTTGCTAAAACATAAATCTCATCAGCATGTCCTGCTCAGCAGAAGCCAGGTTCCTGCAAACCAACTTGGGTATAAGCCCAATGTAGCGGCCTCTCAGCAACTTCAGTCTTCAAATTCTGAGCCATCATCTTCTAAAATGTGTTAGCTTCACTGTTGAAAATCATAGCACACATACGTGGACCTGTAAATGGAACCTGTAGAATAGAGAATACTATGGTGAGGGCAACTCAATCCTGGCCGGAATTAGGTGAGTGTAGGCCAATAGCAGCACTCAGATCTATAACAGAGATCCGATCTCTGTCATACGGCCAAATAACTCATCATATGATCTGAGACATGGCAACACCAGGAAAGAATAAAGGAACGGGTGGAAACCCAGCAGATGCCCTACTGGAAGATCCTACCATTTCACATTCCTCTCCTCCCTCTCAACCATCCTTAATCTCTCTAATTATTATTCCACTACATTGTCCTCAACTCCCTGAGTAAAATGATATATCACACAAGCTAGTTGAAGCCACACAATAGAATACTAGTGCCGACGCTCCTATGATACTTTCTAGCACCGCACTTATAGAACATTCTATCACTAATCATAATACATTATATCACCACACCTATAATACATTATATCACCGCACCTATAATACATTATATCACCGCACAGTACTGTACTCTATTCCTAATCATACTCTAAGTTAGATATGATTAATAGCCTACCATATGACTATTCCAGTTGCTAATCAAAACTATGCAATCACAGACTGGATCTATGTCCGCGGATAACTATCACCACTTAGACATTATAGTCTCTCTCATGTAACACAACTCGGAATAATGCACCGATCTTAACACTTCAGAATTTTTGGCCGACTCACTCCACTTGTTTACCGCAACTGGGTTTTATATCGGTGCTTGAGTGACGTCACCAAAAAGTCTAGACGCCAATCAGTCCAGAGTCTGGTTTTGTCCTCCTATTCTAGACTAACTGGAGTCAATCTGCGGTCAAATTTGCTTTCATTTGGGGAAATTCTTTGTCCCGTACATCAATAGTTCAACCTGAGAATTCCCCACATCACAGAATCCATCCCGACTTGCATTCAGACATTTCGTCTCCACTTCAAAGGCTACTACCGCCGTGGCAGACGTTTGGCGTTGTTATTCGTTTTCTCGAACAACCCACATCATAACAAAATCGCCGACTGTGTAGACATTTTGACGCGACGTATTTTGTTTCTCAGTTAGAAATGCCGACCGTGTGCAGACAGTTTTAACGACGTATTTTTCTCCGTCTGTACAACATCAAAGGGTTGCTGGTGTTTTTGCAGACAAATGTCGGGTCTTGTTTGTCATCGATCGAACTAACAAAGTTTATTTCGCGACAGGACTTTATGTACTTAATTTGTCAGAATTGATCTACATACAAAGTGTAGTGAGACATTACAAAAGCCCTGTATATTTAACAGCTGCAAAGGGAGCCGCCGTAGCGCAGTGGTGGCCAGACGCTCGCCTGCCGACCCAATGGTCATGGATTCGATCTGCATCAGTGCGGATTCAAATTGTAACAATGGACCTTGGCTCCCAGGTCGATGCAGCCTGAAATGGTTACCAAGGAATATCTTGGAAATTAGGGCGGCTGACATGATATTGATCATATTACATCCAGTGTGCCGAGTGGTCTCTAGCACCGTTTGTCCAGTGCTTCTCAAGATGTGTAAAAAGGGTCTTATACTTTACTTACCAACAACTGTTAATATTTATGGGGGAAATTATAAGGAAATTAGGAGGTTAGCCGATAATAGCGCTCGTTCTTAAACATTCGCTGTGCTGATGCTGAGGTAGGGCATTCAACCCCTATACTGGGCAGTTCGCCCGTGTGTTGCCGGGGCCCATACGGGGGAGCAAAGAATAGTAACACTGTTGCCTACCATGCACGTCATAAGTGAGTTGCATGGCGCGACACTGTGAGCTGTGAATTTCGCGTGGAATGCTTTTGCATCGGTCCGCGGTTGTTTTTAGCGTGAACTGCGTGTTCGGAACGATGGCAGCCTGCTGTTGCTGGATTGACTGGTTTGCCTTTTCGGATCACGGGTACTTTTTTAAGGAGACTCCTGGGGGCGCTGTAGCTACGGAGTTCGTGCTTTGTGCAGCGCTTTCGGTGGGTTGCCCTGCTGAAAGAGACCGAGCCATATGAGATAAAACCCGGGTCAATGAAGTCTTTCTGGTGACTGCCGTTTCCATCGACGATGAACTGTATTTTTCGTGGAGGACTTTGTGTTGGCATTCTGGCGGCGGCATTATGCACAGTGTACCTGTGCGGGCTGTTGGCTTGCCGACACTCCTGTCTATTCCATTGTTCACATAGGGCAGTGAGGAGCATTTTGTGTGATATTCACTGGCACAGGAAAGGAGCAATATGGGGACGACCCGTTGCCGTGAAGTTGGAACCGCGACTAACTAACTAACTAACTAACCGGGCAGTTGGACTAAAGTGTTGACTTCTCACTCTTGACTTGGGGACGTAAATTATAAGTATGTCCGAAGTCGGGGTTGGTTCGCCTGATGGCGAGGGACACTGATAATAGGGAAAGCTAATCCACTCGTAAGGTTCAGTTCAGTGCTACTAGAAGTAGGGTGTATGGACTGCGCTTGAGTTCAGAGCGAGCGAGTGCAAAAGAAAAAAAAAGTAGAAAATGACAGAATGAAAAGATACTGGACTGATTTTGTATGATGGCACAGAAAGATGTCAGCGCGTGAATGGGTAAATAGCTGAAGAGAAAGACAGATGTAGAGAGATACGATTGCTCACGCCGATTGATGCGTTACGAGAGGGAGATAATCATAAACTGTGATGGCCACAGAGAGAAGCAGTTACTTCCCTTTCAGACGAGTGAAAAAGCACAGGCTGCCCTATACACAACTTCATTCCTATAACAGTCTTTCGAAATTTGTGGCGTAAACCAAATAATTGTCGCTGATGCTGTCAGGAGTAAAATAACTTATGACATATTCTCCTCGTCGTCGTCCTCCTCCTCTTCTTCTTCTACCTTGCATCTCCCAACGGAGCATAGGTCATCGACAAACTCACCCTAACTCCTTTTAAGATTTATTCATGATTGGTTGGATTTCTGCAGCAAAGTTGTTTTTTTTTAGGGCAAGAGGTGGCCAGTCTCACGTCTCCTCTTACGACATGCATGGTGGTTTACAGTGTTACAGTTTTTTGTTTTCCTCACGGGCCTCTGTAATAATACTATTACCCTTATAATATAAGGACTTGACATACAGGCATCATTGAGGTACCATTAGATTTGGCTTTTCAAGGTCTATCTATCTGTGGTTGTCTCATGAGTAAATACTCAAATTGAAAATCATGACGAAACCCGCTACTTATATTGACGTTTATTGTTGGTGTTTTGATGATTTAGTTTTACTGTCTTAACTCCACTGTTTGCTGAGCACTCTACAAGACTTTTCTTTAGTGGCGCGTAACACACGGCATTTCTTTTTCTTTTTTCTAACACTGTTAGGGCATTTTGTACTTGTAACTTCAATCAATCAATCAATCATGTGCCATGCCGGAAAGCGTGGGCGGTCATGATTCGCCATTTCACTCGATCACCAGAGTCGTGGATCAGCTCAGTGTTCCTGTCTCGTCCATGCCATGTGGCCAAGCCATCCAGGTATTTTCCTCTCGGTCTTCCTCTTGGTCTGTTCCCTTCGATCTTGCCAGCTGTCACTAAGTTCTCCATTCCATTTCTTCTCATAACATGTCCAAAAAATTTTGACTGTCTACGTCTAATTTCTCTAATCAATCTACGATTTTCATTTGTCTCTTGTAGTACTTGGTAACTTACTGACTTAAAAATCTAAGGAGTATGTCTTAACCTACCTTTTCTGTGCGCTTTTCCAGGGATACAGATCTTAAATCTACAAAATCCTGGCTTTTTTTTTTGCTCTCGCTCGCTTTGAACTCAAGCGTAGTCCATACACTATTTTTATAGTAGTGATGGACTGAATTTTGCGTGTGGGTTAGCTTTCCCTATTAACAGTGTCCATCGCCATCAGGCGAACCCACTCCGACTTCAGAGTTACTTGTAATTTACGTCCCCAAGTCAGGGACGATAGGTCAACATTTTAGTCCAGCTGTCCGGTGTAGGGATGAACCGCTAACCTCGGCATCAGCACACCGGATGTTTAAGAACACCGTTCTGATCCATTCGGCCATGCTGACCTGCATCATGGCGTTGACTGCGGCGTCCTGTAAAGGGTATGCAACTAACTGTTAACACTAAAAAGCTGATCACCCACTCATCTGTATGCTAGACACCCTAGATCTGTGATCTGGTCAGCCACACTTCTGTATGTTGGTCATCGTCACTTTTATATGCTGGTCATCCACACCACATCTGTATGCTGGTCATCCACACAACATTTGTATGTTGGTCACCCATGCACCTATTTAGTGGTCGTCCACACATCCGAATGCTGGTCAGCCTCATTTTAAACTGCCGGTCACCCACACATTTATGCCCGTAACCCACACTTTAAAATCCTGAGCACCCACACTTTAAAATCCTGAGCACCCACACTTTAAAATCCTGAGCACCCACACATCTGTATATTAGACACCCACACATCTGTGTGATGGCCTTCCACGCTTTTATATGCTGGTCATTCACACATCTGTAAGCTGGACATCCACACATCTATGTATGCTGGTCATTCACACATCTGTAAGCTGGACATCCACACATCTATGTATGCTGGTCATTCACACATCTGTAAGCTGGACATCCACACATCTACGTATGCTGGTCATTCACACATCTGTAAGCTGGACATCCACACATCTATGTATGCTGGTCATTCACACATCTGTATGGTGGAAATCCACAATTTATGTATGCTGGTCATTCACACTATCGTATGATGGAAATCCACAATTTATGTATTGCTGGTCATTACACATCTGTATGGTGGGACATCCACACATCTATATATGCTGTCATTCCACACGTCTGTATGGTGGAAATCCATAATTTATGTATGCTGGTCAATTCACACATCGTGTGTATGGTGGACATCCACACACTATCTATATATGCTGGTCATTCACACATCTGTATGGTGACACTCCACACATCTATATATGCTGGTCATTCACACATCTGTATGGCGGGCATCCACACATCTATGTATGCTGGTCATTCACACATCTGTATGTGGACATCCCACACATCTATATATGCTGGTCATTCACACATCTGTATGGTGGACATCCACACATCTATGTATTCTGTCATTCACAAATCTGTAACCTGGACATCCACATTCTTGTATGCTGGTCATTCACAACATCTGTATTGGTTGGACATCCACACATCCTATGTATGCTGGTCATTCACACATCTGTATGGTGGCATCCACACATCTATGTATGCTGGTCATTCACACATCTGTAGGGTGGCATCCATTCTATATGCTGGTCATTCACACATCTGTATGGTGGACATCCACAATTCTTATATGCTGGTCATTCACACATCTGTATGGTGGACATCCACAATTCTTATATGCTGGTCATTCACACATCTGTATGGTGGACATCCACACATCTATGTATGCTGGTCATTCACACTCTGTATGGTGGACATCCACACATCTATGTATGCTGGTCATTCACACATCTGTATGGTGGACATCCACACATCTATGTATGCTGGTCATTCACACATCTGTATGGTGGACATCTACACATCTATGTATGTTGGTCATTCACACATCTGTATGGCGGGCATCCACACATCTATGTATGCTGGTCATTCACACATCTGTATGGTGGACATCCACACATCTATGTATGCTGGTCATTCACACATCTGTATGGTGGGCATCCACACATCTATATATGCTGGTCATTCACACATCTGTATGGTGGGCATCCACACATCTATATATGCTGGTCATTCACACATCTGTATGGTGGGCATCCACACATCTATTATGCTGGTCATTCACACATCTGTATGGTGGACATCCACACATCTATATATGCTGGTCATTCACACATCTGTATGGTGGACATCCACACATCTATGTATGCTGGTCATTCACACATCTGTACGTGGACATCCACACATCTATGTATGCTGGTCATTCACACATCTGTATGGTGGACATCCACACATCTATGTATGCTGGTCATTCACAATCTGTAGTGGCATCCACAATTCTTTATGCTGGTCATTCACACATCTGTATGGTGGACACCCACACATCTATGTATGTTGGTCATTCACACATCTGTATGGCGGGCATCCACACATCTATGTATGCTGGTCATTCACACATCTGTATGGTGGACATCCACACATCTTATGTGGCATCCACACTTATGGTGGGCATCCACACATCTATATATGCTGGTCATTCACACATCTGTATGCTGGTCATTCACCATCTGTATGTGGACTCCACAATCTGTATGCTGGTCATTCACACTCTGTATGGTGGCATCCACAATCTTATATGCTGGTATTCACACATCTGTATGGTGGACATCCACAATCTTATGCTGGTCATTCACCATGTATGGTGGACACCCAAATAAAGTATGTTGGCATTCACACATCTTTGGGGCATCCACACATTATTTGCTGGTCTTTTTATGGGAACCCCAAATCTATATGCTGGTTTAACATCTGTATGGGGGCATCCACACATCTATATATTGGTCATTCACACATCTGTATGGTGGCATCACACATCTATGTATGCTGGTCATCCAATCTGTATGGTGCCACACATATTTGTCTTCACACATTTATATGTGGTCTTCCACATCGTTTCACACATCTTATGGTCTTTCCCACACATCTATGGTGAATTCCACAATCTTGTATGCTGGTCATTCACACATCTGTATGGCGGCATCCAAAATCTTTATGCTGGTCATTCACACACTGTATGGTGGACTCCACATCATGTATGGGTCACACATCTGTATGGGGGCATCCACAATCTATATTGCGGCATTCACACATCTTGTATGCTGGATCCACACACTTTGCTGGTCATTCACACATCTTTGTGGGCATCCCCACATATATGCTGGTCATTCACACATCTATATGTGGTCATTCCAATCATGCTGGTCATTCACACATCTGTATGGTGGACATCCACAATCTTATATGCTGGATTCACACATCTGTATGGTGGACATCCACATTTTTTTGCTGGTCATTCCACACATCTGTATGGTGGCATCCAAAATTCTTGCTGGTCATTCACACATCTTTATGGTGGACATCACACATCTATGTGCGGTCATTCACAAATCTTATGCGGGCCCCACATCTATGTATGCTGGTCATTCACACATCTGTATGGTGGGCATCCACACATCTATGTATGCTGGTCATTCACACATCTGTATGGTGGGCATCCACACATCTATATATGCTGGTCATTCACACACTGTATGCTGGCATCACACATCTTTTATGTGGCATCCACATTCGTATGCTGGTCATTCACACATCTTATTGGATAATCTGTGATTTTCCAATCTGTATGGTGGACATCCACAATTTTTTTGGGTCATTCACACATCTGTATGGTGGACATCCACACTGCTGGTCTTCACTCTGTATGGTGGACATCCACCATCTATATATGCTGGTCATTCACACATCTGTATGGCGGCATCCACACACTATGTATGCTGGTCATTCACACATCTTATGGTGGACATCCACACTATTATGCTGGTCATTCACACATCTGTGGGGGCATCCACACATCATGTTTTTCTGGTCATTCACCATCTGTATGGTGGGCATCCACTCTATTATGCTGGTCATTCACAATCTGTATGGTGGAATCCACACATCTATATATGCTGGTCATTCACACATCTGTATGGTGGGCATCCACACATCTATGTATGCTGGTCATTCACACATCTGTATGGTGGACATCCACACATCTATATATGCTGGTCATTCACACATCTGTATGCTGGTCATTCACACATCTGTATGGTGGACATCCACAATTCTTATATGCTGGTCATTCACACATCTGTATGGTGGACATCCACAATTCTTATATGCTGGTCATTCACACATCTGTATGGTGGACATCCACACATCTATGTATGCTGGTCATTCACACGTCTGTATGGCGGGCATCCACACATCTATGTATGCTGGTCATTCACACATCTGTATGGTGGACATCCACACATCTATGTATGCTGGTCATTCACACATCTGTATGGTGGACATCTACACATCTATGTATGCTGGTCATTCACACATCTGTATGGTGGACATCCACACATTTATATATGCTGGTCATTCACACATCTGTATGGTGGACATCCACACATCTATATATGCTGGTCATTCACACATCTGTATGGTGGACATCCACACATCTATATATGCTGGTCATTCACACATCTGTATGGCGGGCATCCACACATCTATGTATGCTGGTCATTCACACATCTGTATGGTGGACATCCACACATCTATGTATGCTGGTCATTCACAAATCTGTAACCTGGACATCCACAATTCTTGTATGCTGGTCATTCACACATCTGTATGGTGGACATCCACACATCTATGTATGCTGGTCATTCACACATCTGTATGGTGGACATCCACAATTCTTATATGCTGGTCATTCACACATCTGTATGGTGGACATCCACAATTCTTATATGCTGGTCATTCACACATCTGTATGGTGGACATCCACAATTCTTATATGCTGGTCATTCACACATCTGTATGGTGGACATCCACAATTCTTATATGCTGGTCATTCACACATCTGTATGGTGGACATCCACACATCTATGTATGCTGGTCATTCACACGTCTGTATGGCGGGCATCCACACATCTATGTATGCTGGTCATTCACACATCTGTATGGTGGACATCCACACATCTATGTATGCTGGTCATTCACAAATCTGTAACCTGGACATCCACAATTCTTGTATGCTGGTCATTCACACATCTGTATGGTGGACATCCACACATCTATGTATGCTGGTCATTCACACATCTGTATGGTGGACATCCACACATCTATGTATGCTGGTCATTCACACATCTGTATGGTGGACATCCACAATTCTTATATGCTGGTCATTCACACATCTGTATGGTGGACATCCACAATTCTTATATGCTGGTCATTCACACATCTGTATGGTGGACATCCACAATTCTTATATGCTGGTCATTCACACATCTGTATGGTGGACATCCACACATCTATGTATGCTGGTCATTCACACATCTGTATGGCGGGCATCCACACATCTATGTATGCTGGTCATTCACACATCTGTAAGCTGGACATCCACACATCTATATATGCTGGTCATTCACACATCTGTATGGCGGGCATCCACACATCTATATATGCTGGTCATTCACAAATCTGTATGGTGGACATCTACACATCTATGTATGCTGGTCATTCACACATCTGTATGGTGGACATCCACACATTTATATATGCTGGTCATTCACACATCTGTATGGTGGACATCCACACATTTATATATGCTGGTCATTCACACATCTGTATGGTGGACATCCACACATTTATATATGCTGGTCATTCACACATCTGTATGGTGGACATCCACACATCTATATATGCTGGTCATTCACACATCTGTATGGTGGATATCCACACATCTATGTATGCTGGTCATTCACAAATCTGTATGGTGGACATCCACACATCTGTGTATGTTGGTCACCCCCACTGCTATACCTTTGTCACTGGTACACGTCTATAATAAGCGTGTGAAAACACGCATGTGCCCCCAACGTAACGGTAAGATATTCTGGTTTCAAGTAATCCTATTTTTAACTAAGGAATCTGAAATAAATCTGTAAAAGCAAATGTCCGCTGAACGCTCACACAACACCGGTGCTACCTCTCCTTCTGTGCCCGGACTTACAGATGTTTGAAATTAGTTCCCCCAGCTGGCATTATGCGTGACTGTATGGGTGGGGAACGGAGCACTGGGACGGGCGGGGGATTGTGCGGTGAGTAGGAAATACCACGCAACCCCTGGCATCTGTGTTTGACTTTTGGTTCGGAGTAAACGACGGGATACAGAACGTAGGGGGGACTTTGAAGTTAATGCATGTTTCCTTGAGCTTATGTATCCAAGGTAACGACGTAAACACATCACTATCTCGTCTGCAGCATTACGTACACGCGTAGTCAGTCACCAGTAGTCCCCCATTCCCGGGGGGGGGGGGGGATTCTTACGAGGTGAATTGGTTTCTTTCCCCTCTTCTCTACCATTAAGTTGTTAAAGCTGCGTGGTTCCCTGGTGCCTGTGTCTACTGCAGGTAGATCTCCCCAGAATGGAAAATCCCGTTCATTCATAAACCCAGACTTCTGGGTTGGTAGCAGACGGCAGTGTCTTTGTGTTGGTGTCGTGGGTTTTTCTGACAGGCCATGGGAAGGGAATTGAATCCAGGCATGTTTTCATGTCAGGCGCATGGTTTCATTGTTGCATCATCGTCATCATCTGTGTTCTGTATATTCTGCAGCCAGCAGAGTCCGCTGTAAAAGTGTATATTTAGTTGATTTTATATATAAAGTATATCATTGCGAGTTGATCAGTTGCTCTCATATGAGCAAAACGTTTTCAGTTCGTCTTTTGTTTAGACAAGTAGTGATGTTCGGATTAAGGAATCAGCTTATGGTGAGTCGCTTGGTACACAGTGAATCGAGTTAATTAGTTATGTTATGTTGTAGTATTTCTTATAAGACAACATTTCACAACATGTGGGATATTCTCTGCAATTTATCTTTGTCAATCCAGATGAGAAAAGGGGTTCGTTCTTAAGAGCTATATTGAGGCAATCCTGCTGTATGGAGGCAAATCATGGACAATTAACTGACAAGTTGGGAATTATGCGGAGATGTGGTTTTATGTCAAAATGATGAGAACTTCACGGACGGATAAAAAGATCAATGAAGATATCTCGACAGACGTTATCTCACTAAGAGAACTGACTACCCGCATCGGAGGAAGAAGACAGTCCATATTCGTTGGACGTGTCATGAGACGGGGAAAGCTGGGGTATGTCGTCACGACGGGCAAGCTGGGGGGGGGAGGGCAGGGGTGGGGGAGAGACCAAGAGAGAATATGCTGGACAGTTTAACATCATAGTATATAGCAGTGGTTCTCAACCTTGTTTTGCCCATGCACCCCTTCACCTATGTTCGGAATGTCATTCCCCCCTTTCTTATTTCATCCCTATAAATCCCCCCTCTCTCTCCCTACACAGTATACGTAAAAATGGAAGCTAAATTTAATAACACATACTAGAACAAGTCTACTCTCTACATAAAACGTGATTTGCGGGTCTACTTACGTTATAAAACGAATTTCAGAAGGGCGAGAAGTACAGAACCGTAAAGTCGTAAAGTATGGAGGGAAAAACAGTCTCAAGTAATCGGTTCTTGTATTAACGCGATCTTGAAATAATCTTAATCTCCCCCCCCCCCCCCCCCCCCCCCTCCGGAAACCCTACAATTCCCCCTGGGAGGGGGGATTCCCCACCAGTTGAGAACCACTGGTATAGAGGAACATCGGTATCAGAGCTGAGCTAAGATTCGACATCACTACACTCAGGACATTCCCATACGCGCTCCGTCCCATCGTTCAACAGCCAGCGAAGAGTCATACTACTAATCGTTCCCACCGTTATCTGATTAAAAGTTCTCCTGGTCTTCCCTCTGAGTTTTGAGATTCTTCCAGAACCCTTGCCGATCACCCGCAATATCATTCTTTCCTCAATCTGTTTCTCCCGTTGTCTCCACCTGGTCCCACAGGCGCACGATCACCTCCCCCTTGTCCATAAGTAATCTACCACCAAGAGGTGCATGCCCTGCCAGCTTATCAGCCTGTTCATGCCCCCTCACACCCGCATGGCCAGGGCAAAAAAAGCCACACAATTCTCACGATCAGAAATGATTTGCGGCACATAAAACAGGGATGTGGACGTATATGATCACCAACGCCGCACGGAATGGATTGTAAGAAGAAGTATTTTTGGTAAAGAACAGAGTGTGATGTTTGCAGTAACTTAGGGTGCGTATTGTGGGCGTCTTGGTATAGGACCTGCTCAAGGTATTCCTTGTTCAGTGAAGCAACGGCGGCCGCAGGATATAACAAAAGGAAATACAATCAGCTAGGTATGTGTAGCTCCAGCGAACTGAGGAGACATACTAAACACGGAGACAGTGTACATACATTACAACGGACTCCGTAAAGGGGAACATAAATCACAGAGTGAACATCCACCAAAACAAGAGACAATAAAAAATATATTATAATACAATAAAAATAATTATTCTAGGACACAACAAACGACGTTTCGATTATATAAATCCTCATCAGGGACGGGACAAACAGAGAGGACGTTGATTGGTTGTTTGGTGGTGAGTATTGCAGGAGATTGAGTGTGAACTCTCCAGCCCCGCGCTCTGACACTCGGGTCGTGTGGGCCATGGGAAAGGTCTGCATTGATCAGAATGTGGTTGGCGTAGAGACTTCTCCCGATCCAGCGCCAATGTATCACCTCCAGGGGACTGTGGCAGAGTGCTCCTTCCCCCTCCCCAAGCCCAGAAACCAGTGGGTTGTGCAAGATCAGTGTTGGAACTTGACATCTGCTGAGATACATATTAAGATGTCATCAGCTTGTGACTGCGTTGGTAATGTCATGAACACGGTCGTAGGCGAGTTCAACGCCTGGGCTCTTCGCTTGCCAAAGTGAGGGACAGACTTGCTCCTCTCTGCTCTCAGGTCTACATAACGGGATGGCGCTGTCACATCATAGACACATCGCGGGAAGCTGCTTCCATACAAATGATTGAGGTCGTGATTCAGCACACCGCCTGCGGACTGGCCAGCGTGAGGTCTGGGTTGGTCATGTTTTCTCCACGGGTCTTACCTCCACGGGCTTACCTCCACGGATCCTACCTCTGGGGCTTATTTCCACGGGTCCTACCTCTGGGGCTTACCTCCATGGGTCCTACCTCTGGGGCTTATTTCCACGGGTCCTATCTCTGGGGCTTACCTCCATGGGTCCTACCTCTGGGGCTTATTTCCACGGGTCCTACCTCTGTGGCTTACCTCCATGGGTCCTACCTCTGGGGCTTATTTCCACGGGTCCTACCTCAGGGGCTTACCTCCACGGGTCCTACTTCTGGGGCTTACCTCCACGGGTTCTACCTTTGGGACTTATCTTCACGAGTCTTACCTCTGGGGCTTATCTCCGCGGGTCTTACCTCTACGGGTTTTACCTCCACGGGACTTACCTCCACGGGACTTACCTCCATGGGTCTTACCTCCACGGGTCTTACCTCCACTTGCCTTACCTCCACTTGCCTTACCTCCACGGGTTTCTTCATCCACGGGTTTTAGGCAGGGTTGTCCATGGGACATAATTTACATTGCGTGGTAATTTATGCATGTCCCATCCCATCCCGTCCCATGGGACTTTCCCATGGGAGTAACATTCCCATGGCCAAGCTTGGCAGGCTTGTCCATGAGACATGTTTTTCTGTCCCATCCAATGGTAATTTATGCCTGTCCCATCCCGTCCCATCCCATCTCTACACTATTCAGAAAATCCCCCTTTTTTCCCCAAGGGATTCCCATGGCCAAGCCTGGTTTTAGGTATTTCATGAACTAAAGATTCCCACCCAGTGTCGAGGGAGGAAAAGCGAAAACATGGCGAACACGGACATCACTTGGAAACTAAGACTTAGCTGCACAAATATGTTTAAGGATGTTTGAATGTGTATGTATATGTGACTCCAGCAAAGAGGGATCTATGAAAGGACGTATTCGACATGTCGTGACAGCGCTGGTAATGACATAATGAGTTTGTGATCGTATGCGTGTTCAAAGCCTGGACTCATCGCTTGCCAAAGTGAGAAAAAAAGACTGGCCACATGTTCCTCTCTGCTCTTAGGCTTACAAAATCAGATGTACAGTGTTGTACTGGAACGGTCAACATATATATCCTGGACGTTTGCTGAGTGAGACTAGGGATTTATGGGGTTACCTAGAGTGCAACCATGCCGTTTATAAAATCAAGAACCAAGAACGGTGGTAAAAACTCCATCGTAAAGGGGGTGGGGGCGGGCAAGCACGTCAGTAGGCTTCTTACCATCAGAAGAGGACCCCCCTCCCACTTGGCCAAATGTTTCGGCCCCCCCTCCCCTTTTACCTTCTGTACACTCTCAGAGGGCGTACCCGTCTGGGTCATGATTCTCGGGCGTATTTCTCCTGTCGTGTGTATTCATCGAGACTTTCCCTTTTCGACATCGCTAAGTGTGACTGCCCAGAGTCCATCCCACCCCCAGAGGGCGAACATTTGGCACCTGGTGCATCTACCAACGTCGGCACTACACCATGACTGACCATGGGAAAGCCAGCTTCTTCCCCCGGCAGTTTCCCCCCAGCCTTCGCCTCTGAAAAGGTGGCTAGTTTGGACCCTTTCAGTAGACGTCATTACTGCCGCGTTCCCTTCTTCATGCCCCGTTCAAGGTTTGCTGATCCAGCCTCCTGCACGCTCCCAGCGGAAGCCAGCTCTTCCTACGGGCTCATTCTAATAAGGCTTGGGCCTCACCCCAGACCCTCTCTACCGCTGCGGGGCGTGGTCCTTGCAAGACGTACTATTCCATCACAAGCGATCGTTGCCAGCGCTTGGCTACAGAGATTCGACTTTGACTGACATCTCCAATCCGGGTGATCGCCATATCCAGCTTGGGTGCCCTGTTCTTCCCTGGTGGATGGCTCCCAGGTCTGGCACTAGACCGTAACTGTTGTTTCGGTCTCATTGTGAGGTTGCAATCTTTTGGAGAGGTTTTTGTGTTGCCGAGTTTGTTTTCTCACATTGCAGGCAAAGTGGAACCATTTACTGCGTATCCTTGTCCCCCGCTCATTACGCTTGCTCCATAGCCAGCACGAGGCCTTCTCCGCTGTCTCGCCCAGACTTTTAAGTGTCTGTCTTCTTGCTTGTCCTTTGACATCTAGTTGTTTCAGCACGGTATGTGCGGAGTTGGTAACAATGCCTCTTGCGCCTATCTCAATGGCGATTAGCGTGATTGTATATCCTTCTTGTCTCAAGCTTGCAACCATGTCATTGTACCTCTCCATCTTATAAGGTATGCTGCTCATCGTCTCTTGATTCGAAAGGAACAGTCAGCTCGATTAATACTAACTGTTGAGTCGGTGGAGAGCACACTACAATGTCTGGTCGCAACTGAACATTTAGGATTTCCGCTGGGTATTTGCCACGGCCCTGCAGGTCTATTGTCAGCTCACAGTCTTCGGCGCCCCCGAGGATGGATGGCAGGCTGTCGGGGCAGTCGACTCTCTGTTCGGCTTTTGTCCAGCTTTTACGAAGCCTATCCACACGGCTTTGACAACAGTCCCCCTTTTTGCCTGGACCCTTGCTACGTCCACACTATTGCTGCCAGTTCGGTGAGAACCTTGTTATGGCGCTACGCGAATCGGCCTTGTCCCAGGGCCGCCCTGCACGCAGATAGTACGTGTTCGACGGTCTGAGCCCTTTTGGTCTTCGTGTTGCTACACAGGGGACGTGTGGTTTTAAGTTTTACGTTAGAATGCATTGAGGGGACGCGGGCCGACTTCACAAAAATATTGCCTAAATCTTGGTGTTTGGTTACCCGCACGTAAACGAGCCTTGTTTGACGTTTGACCATGTCAGTTATAAGGGACTAGGGTTAGTGTCCGCCAATTTCTCTGAATGAAAGAGGGTTGGGGGGGGGGGGGGGGGGGGGTGTGGAGGAGGAAATTAAGAGAGCAGCTTGACATGTAGTACTCATGCACATAGTAAAGTAGAGCAGACCTCAGACATGTCTTTTCCCCCTTTTAATTTTAAAGTGTTACCACATTTTATGTTTTCATTTAAAAGATATCCCTCACCCAACCACCGCAGATCGTTCTCGAGACGACTAAAGTTGTGGTATTTATTTTAAATAGTGTGGTGAGAGGGGTGGGGTTGAAATTAGTTTTTTTAATTTTTTTTTATTCGCATATCCTTTTACAGGACATCGCGGTCAACAGCAGCATCTTTCAGCTGTCTGTTGATTTCTTGGCAAGATTACGCTCAGTAGTTTACCATTGCTTTCTGAGCGGCCGGCTCAGTTATCCCGCAAGTCACCAGCGGGGGACGAACCGCTCCCAGTTCTCGCCCGCTACGCGACTGCGTGATAAACGGGATTACGGAGAAAGTGTTGTAACCCCTCGGCCAGAGAGACCGGCTTGAAATTAGTAGAGTTGTTTAAAAAAATAATAACTGAAGGCAACGCGGCTTATAGTGTCGGATAGCCACATAATTCCACAAAACAGGAAAATAGGATGACTTCCACAATCTGACGACACGGCACCAACGAGTAATTCACAATTTAATTACAAATTAATTGATATGATGTGGACGTTTTTTGATGAATGGTAAAACAATCTAGGCTTTGATATCTGACCTTTTGGAACAGTTTCATTTTCGTCGTATTAAAAGATTAGTAGAGATGGATTTGTTGCCCATGGAGGTGCTCGGGAGGCCAACCAATCAGCCTTTTCATTTCCATGTTGATGGAAGTACATGCATTTCATGATGGTGGTATATTGTGATGAATAGACATTCTGATAGCGGCATAGGGTAATGATGATATATTGTTGTGACATGTTTGATTGAGTTGCCAGAGGACCTAGTTTGTAGTGTTCTCTGGAGATATATCTTGAATAATAAATAACAAGATAAAGGATATGATTTAGCACGTTTTGTCTAGAGGTCACTCAAATGAGCTAATCATTCCCGCAATAGCCTTTTTGGAGAACATTTTTCTTTGGCTCAAACCCCCACTGTGAGACCACTATGTATCTACACAGAAATTTATAAAAGAAGTAAAAGGTTCCCTTAAGGCCAGAAAAGATCTGAACTATTAGCGCCTGGACAACTGAGGATCCCTCTCACTCAACATAATGTTGCCAGTGTGCTGTTCGTCCCGTCACCTAGATCTCTTTCTTTCTTTATTTTGTCAGTATGACCTATATCAGTTCAAGTAGTCCTTCAATTTTTGCAGACAAACAAACTTTAACAATAACTGTACATTACATCTGTTAGACAGGACATCTACATGACAGTTTCTTGACAAAAGTGGAACATACATTCACAAGGAATGGTTTACACCACAAGTGTACAAGATAGACATCATGAGATACCTGACAACATCTATACAGGACTTTTCACAATATGTATAACCAACCACAGCACTTAAGACAGTCACCAGAGACAACACTTGACAGCAACTGTACAAGAAATTCACTGGGGACATGTACTTGAAACACTGGTCCATTGAATACACAATTTATTGAGTTGATGGTAAGTAGAGTGGTGACCATTGCCTCATCTCCTGTCATGTCAACATTTCAATTATTGCATAGAAAATGCATACAATATGTCACACATGCAGGTTGATAAACAAGATACAACACTTCTTATTTACTCCACCACCCAACAACTACTCCACTCCTCCTCTCCAATTACCACTACATAATTGACTTTTTATCCTTTCCTCTACTGTTACTGAGGGAAAAGCCAGGTAAGCCATAACCTGGGGCAAGCATAGGGACATTCTGCTCCACTGGTCTGTTTAATCCTTTTAGCACCTATGATGGGTGTTGGAAAAGCTCAGGTTGCAGTTCTCCCCATGATGATTTTCAAAGTCTGACTAATTATCCCCTACTGTCACAGTTTGAAGAAAAGCTACAGCCTTGTCTTCCACTGGTGAGTTGACTGTTTATGAAGTTGAGACTTAGGATGTTGTTCTCCTTTTCCTGTAGAGGAAGATCTAAGATACAAACATGTCCCAGTCTTCTTCCTTCTCCTCAGTCTATCTCACGTAACGCTGACTGTTCATGAAGTTGACACTTAGGAATTTGTTCTACTTTTCCTGGTAGAGGAAGATCTAAGATACAAACATGTCCCAGCGTTCTTCCTTCTCAGTCTATCTCAAGTCTTCATTCTGAAAACACTGTGTGAGCACCAGGCTGGAGATTAACTAAGATAAGTCCTAGCTAAACAATCCATTGCACCAGTCATTTCACAAGTTGTCTTGAATGGGGTTAACAACCAGACTTGTTGTTTTCATTCTCAGATGATTCTGATAATTATGATCACTGGAGTCCTCAGAAACTATTTTTCTCCCTTATTTATATCCAGCTGTTTGAGAGCTGAGCTGAAAGTCTCTAGGAAATTCCCATATTGTGGGTTCTAGAAGATTTCACTTGTAGAGAGTTGGTTCTGGATTCTGGGACTACTGGTTAGTTTTCCCAGATGATATATGGATGCCTCTCCTCCATCCTCTGTTCTCTGTTGATATATAGAATGGCACAACATCTCTTCACATGTGTTAAAAGATGATGTTATCATACATTAACATACACAGATGGAGATGGGGAAGGTTAAGGTTGATGATGTAAGTGAATTTCACTCTGATGTACTGTGGTAATCACAAGACCATATGTCTGAGACAGGGTAGCTTAACACAATTACAAGCATTTATGTGGTCTAAGTTCCACCATGTTTGAACCACAGTAGACCTGGGCACAAGGAGGACCAGACACAGTACAGCAATCATTGTGACATAGCAACATGGGACAGGCATTGTGAAGGGAAATGGAAAATAGGCCATTTACAACTGCAATATGCATTATGTATTAACTAATGGCATTTACCCAATTAGCAGACCAGACATCCATTCCTATGGCTGTGATGTTGGTGCATGAATGTCCGATTCCATATTCACACAGCAATGCCAGACCTCACCCCTTTTTCACCAGACTTGTCTCACAGGTACATCATCATCATCATGTGCTCTTTCCCCACTGAGTAATGTCCACAGTAGGTAACAGAAGCTCAATTGCATACACAATTGTTCACATATGCACCAAGCACATATGTGGAAAACATGTTTAGTCCTTGTAAGTTTGCATGAGCCATACATTATATTCAGCCAACTGAGACACAGGTTCACACACCTATGGTTCTCTGAGGAACTAGTTTATATGAACCATCCAACAGTAGAGGTACAGTGTAATACTTCAAAGAGAAATTATAGTAATTCTCTTGAGCTTATAGCGACCAGGTATCACATGGACTTAGCAATTCTGGCGTGCCATCACCGTCCTGTTTACATGTGGATATTTGAAGCAATGTGAGAGGCTATTTATTAAATCACCAACTCACTCACTCTATCATTCTCTGCGTTTTACAAAGGAACTTGTACATGTTTCATCACTCATTCCCATTCAGACTGCCATTTGTTAACTCGCACGAGAGCAAAGGTACAGTTGATTTTAAGAATAAGTCATCCTAGACATGTAGAATGCACAAGGGGTTTGGGTTTGCGAATCTGCAAGAGTGTACTACATTCCTCAAGCATACGCAACCAGTCACAACAAGGGATTGATATGCACTTGGAGTATACAGCGTGAAAGACGTGTCAAGGTTGAAGAAGCAATATTCAGAATTCTGGCGCACAGAAGTTAGGTTTTTCCACTTTCACATTTTATTCATAAAATACTCTTATATTCTTCTCTTTCGTACATTAGGTTTAGCCACAACATTAAAAGTATGTTTTAAAGTGGTACCTGTTGTCCAGAGAACAATATATTATTGAATCTTTACGGGCATTGTTGGGTCATCACATCACTCTAGCGACCGCTCCTGGTGAGATCCCCGCTCAAACTAATTAGATTTTAAAATATGGCCCAGGAATAGCGTGGGCTCATTACTTATGAACCAATCAAAAGACAAGTGCATACCGCCGCCTCCCCCAACTCGTTCTGGAACCTACGATCTAAGAATAGCCCTTATATTTGGGATGGTCCCCGTTAAGACTTAAAGTATCCTCATGAAATGTGTCGGACTGGAAATGGGGATTCTGTTCCATCATGCTACAATTGTGATGGTGGTATATACCGGATATGCCTTCATTTGACAATATACCACCATCTTCATGGCCTGGACATTAGAGACTGCATTGAAGACAGCCAATAACACTCAAGGAACCAGCCAAAAGTCAACGCAGGACAAAATACACCCACAAAAGACATCTAAATAGTAATGTTAGCTAAAGAAACATTTACTAATAAACTACAGACATTCATTAAATGAAGCCTGCTCGGAATAGAAGGACAAACATGATATGACAAAATCACTAATGCGGAGCTTAGGGAAAGAGCTTAATAGATTGGGGCCAATGAAGAGGTGAGTAAGAGACACTGATGCTGGGTAGGACACACATTGAGGAAACCTGGTCATATTATAACCAGAACATCCGGTCTATGAAACCCACAGGGAAAACGAGATAGAGGGAGATATAAAAATACATGGAGAAGGGAATATGAGCCAGAGATGAATAAAATGATGACGACATGAAAAGTGGGCGGGGGGGGGGGGGGGTGCAGGAGATAGTAGAAGATAAGATGGTTTGGTGTGTTGGTTGGGAGATACATTGCTGCAGGAGACAGTAGAAGATAAGATGGTTTGGTGTGTTGGTTGGGAGATACATTGCTGCAAGATGGTTTGGTGTGTTGGTTGGGAGATACATTGCTGCAGGAGATAGTAGAAGATAAGATGGTTTGGTGTGTTGGTTGGGAGATACATTGCTGCAGGAGATAGAAGATAAGATGGTTTTGTGTGTTGGTTGGGAGATACATTGATGCAGGAGATAGTAGAAGATAAGATGGTTTGGTGTGTCGGTTGGGAGATACATTGATGCAGGAAATAGTAGAAGATAAGATGGTTTGGTGTGTTGGTTGGGAGATACAATGCTGCAAGATGGTTTGGTGTGTTGGTTGGGAGATACATTGCTGCAGGAGACAGTAGAAGATAAGATGGTTTGGTGTGTTGGTTGGGAGATACATTGCTGCAGGAGACAGTAGACGATAAGATGGTTTGGTGTGTTGGTTGGGAGATACAATGCTGCAAGATGGTTTGGTGTGTTGGTTGGGAGATACATTGCTGCAGGAGATAGTAGAAGATAAGATGGTTTGGTGTGTTGGTTGGGAGATACATTGCTGCAGGAGACAGTAGAAGATAAGATGGTTTTGTGTGTTGGTTGGGAGATACATTGCTGCAAGATGGTTTGGTGTGTTGGTTGGGAGATACATTGCTGCAAGATGGTTTGGTGTGTTGGTTGGGAGATACATTGCTGCAGGAGACACTAGAAGATAAGATGGTTTGGTGTGTTGGTTGGGAGATACATTGCTGCAAGATGGTTTGGTGTGTTGGTTGGGAGATACATTGCTGCAGGAGATAGTAGAAGATAAGATGGTTTGGTGTGTTGGTTGGGAGATACATTGCTGCAGGAGATAGAAGATAAGATGGTTTTGTGTGTTGGTTGGGAGATACATTGCTGCAGGAGATAGAAGATAAGATGGTTTGGTGTGTCGGTTGGGAGATACATTGATGCAGGAAATAGTAGAAGATAAGATGGTTTGGTGTGTTGGTTGGGAGATACATTGCTGCAGGAAATAGTAGAAGATAAGATGGTTTGGTGTGTTGGTTGGGAGATACATTGCTGCAGGAGATAGTAGAAGATAGATGATTTGGTGTGTTGGTTGGGAGATACATTGCTGCAGGAGATAGTAGAAGATAAGATGGTTTGGTGTTTTGGTTGGGAGATACATTGCTGCAGGAGATAGTAGGAGATAAGATGGTTTGGTTGTTGGTTGGGAGATACATTGCTGCAGGAGATAGTAGAAGATAAATGGTTTGGTTGTTGGTTGGGAGATACATTGCTGCAGGAGATAGTAGAAGATAAGATGGTTTGGTTGTTGGTTGGGAGATACATTGCTGCAGGAGATAGTAGAAGATAAGGTGGTTTGGTGTGTTGGTTGGGAGATACATTGCTGCAGGAGATAGTAGAAGATAAGATGGTCTGGTTGTTGGTCGGGAGATACATTGCTGCAGGAGATAGTAGAAGATAAGATGGTTGGGTTGTTGGTTGGGAGATACATTGCTGCAGGAGATAGTAGAAGATAAGATGGTTTGGTGTGTTGGTTGGGAGATACATTGCTGCAGGAGATAGTAGAAGATAAGATGGTTTGGTTGTTGGTTGGGAGATACATTGCTGCAGGAGATAGAAGATAAGATGGTTTGGTGTGTTGGTTGGGAGATACATTGCTGCAGGAGATAGTAGAAGATAAGATGAGTTGGTGTGTTGGTTGGGAGATACATTGCTGCAGGAGATAGTAGGAGATAAGATGGTTTGGTGTGTTGGTTGAGACCTTTGCTCCATTTTGGAGATAATGGGCAGCACCAGAAGATAAAGAAGAAGAAGTAGAAGGTAAAGAAATTTATTAAAAAAAACA